>JBAMJV010006215.1:0-37500 GCA_037951105.1 Echinarachnius parma
GGCTAATGACTGCCAAAGTTAAGAGGTGCTTGGCAATGCGTGAAGCATATCAAATGTTACTAGTACTAAGCCAAGCCAAAAACCAAACAATCGCTTATTTCTAACCATGCGCACACAGCGGAGGCAGCATTGTTAGGTCACGAAACTTGCACCTGATCAAAGTTTGGTCCTATTTTTACTGTCACGCGTACCTTTTGCGCGTTCGCGTGCCAAATCTGTACAGTGATTGGTTGAAAGTTTGACAAGCTTATATTCACGTGCTCAACTCGAGGGGCTTCAACTGTCATAGAAACTACATTGATCGGCACTGAGATGCACGTACGTACGTCCAACTTATGTGAAAACCAGTTGAAAAACATACTCTTTCAGTCTTTATCTTGAGTGGTATGATTATTCTATATATTATACCGAATTCGTTAGATTCCCTTTTTAGCACGGACTATTTTCCTTTCGAAGAAGGCCAATTATTTATTGATTTCTGCTATATTCTTTTAGGTCAGGTATCTATCTCTGGTAAGTGGATGTAAAATTATCTTTCTACGTATTATGTTATTGTTTATTGTTTTTCATTGAAAAAAAAGTAACCTGGACATACTGGTGTACCAGGATTTGTTTTAAGGGGGGGGGGGGGGTTATTTCGTAGACCAAACATTTTTCGAGTGGGGCAGGGGGGGGGGTGGGTGTGTCGGTCAAATTGTTCGAAGCCGAGACCGAGATCCGTAACAAATTTTCGAGGCCGAGACCGAGACCACTAGTTTAGTTGTGTCTTCGGGGCAGAACCAGTGGTTATGATGGTCGAGATCGCTAAAAAGTGGCCTCGAGACCAGTTACAATTTGTAAAGGGGGGGGGGTTGAACCCCCAAAACAGTCATCTTTTTCATCAAAGGGGGTGGGGGTGAACCCCCACCCCCCCGGGTACGCCTTTGCCTGGACACATGGTAATTTTAAGGGGGTATTCGCGATTTACAAGCCATCTGAACCGTTTCCATGTGATGGATGAGGATGAATATAACACCCACATTATATCTTAGATCGAACAACTCTGTAAATTAGATTCTACAAATAAAAAACGAATATGACAAAATTAAGAAATCATCTCTTCGACGAACTACATTTCGCATGCGCTTGCCGCACCGCGCTGACAGCCTAACCATCCACGCGCGAAGGCTCGTAAATCAGAATATAGGACAGTCCGACCTTTTTTTATATTGAGTTCTCACAATCAGTGTAATTCAACGAAAAGAAGGTTTCAAACTCTAATTTGTTCCAATAAGCTCTTAAACGACATTTTCTTTCATATAAGACAATAATCTCGCAACTATTGAAATTTGGTCTTGCAAAAAGTGGACAGGATCTTTCTGAAGTCCTAGGCTAGCTTTAAAAATATATTTTAAAAAGAAAATTAATTTAGAAGAGATATGGTAGAAAGCAATGTCACCAGATAGCAATTTCAAGGCGAACAATACTGCTATTTACTAAATAATTCAAAATGAACCTTTATTCCCACTGTTCCCAAAGTGCTACGTATCATCGGGTACACTATTGTACGGAACATAACCATATCTATATTTAAAACAAAAATGGACGTTCCCCAGGTGAGCTCGAACTCACAACCTCCGCATAACTTAGAGCGTAGCCAACAGGCGCTGGGTAATGTCTATAAGTACGGCGCGCTGACCGATTGTGCCACTGGGGAGTCACGGAGAGATTTGATCTTATAACTGATTCGTTTTCCAAATTCTACTAACATTATTACTACTTGAAGTTTGCAGAAAATGACCACTAGAGGTAAGAAACGGACATCTTTCATATCGCTCACCACTGCATTTGTTTTCCAAGCCATGATAACGGTTTTCCTGCGATAGGACATCAGTAAGTTGCCAAAACAACCACCCAGGACCACAATTTTCCACCCGCATTTCTATCAACCAACTGCCAAACCACGAACATCCATGAACATCCTCCACAACTTTCAACTGCCACCTACAACAACAATAACACTACCACCACCACCGCTACCACTTCTATCACCCAATCATCACCAACTAAAGCCATCAACATCCATGTAAAAGTACGTGCACGTATTAAAGGGACTTAGTAACATTGTCCAAATCCTCAAAATCCCATTGGAATTCTAGCGATTCCCTCATATCTTGTTGTATTCCTATTAACAATTCAATCATGGGACAGGTTTCGGTTTGTTAAATTTCCCTTTTGTTAAAAAGATATGTACGATTAAAGTGTTCAGATGTTGAATAATCCACTGGATCGTCAAAACCGTGTACAAAGTGAGTGCAATGAGTTAGTAAATATCACTTTGCTTTTTTGTGCATTACTCGGCCATATAACGTCCATTTTACTTGAAATTTTCCCACAACACCCAGTGGACATATTAGATAACAACAATATACATTGTATCAACCACTCTTCACTTTTTGCACATGTCAACAAAGTTACTAGATCCCTTTAAGGATTTCTAACTGGGAATGATTCCCCGCCAACTAGCACATAGCTTAATTTCCTCGAGGGGCCATACGAGAATCTTCTGTTTGGGCTATCACTATTGAAGAACACATGGGCCCCGTTGCAGAAAGAGATACAATCGGTTGTAAGTTACAATAATAGATTGTACGTCATTTCTAAAGGATATGCACTCTGGGACCAAAAAGAAAAAATGGCAACAACACTTTTTATCATCATTTAGATAAAATTAAAAACTGTTGACAAGATTATATACAAAAATTTCACAACATTTATTTTTTTACATTAGAGGATATACTAATCGTTATACAATCATCTTTATTCAGCTTTCCGATTGTATAATTACAATTAAAAGAAAACAAAAATTAGGACGTTCCCCAGGTGAGGCTCGAACTCACAACCTCCGCATAACTACATCATAGCCAGCAGGCGCTGGGTACTGTCTATAAGTACGGCGCGCTGACCAATTGCGCCACTGGGGAGTCACGAAGACGTTTCATCTTATTACAAATTCGTTTTCTAAACCACTTGAAAATGTTCTTCTCAAGGTAGGGTTTCGAGTCACATTAGTTTTTTTCTTCTTTTAGTAGTAACATTTCATTTTCCGACAGTCCCCTCACATGATTGTATACGTTTTTGTTTGTCAATGGGGAGGGTGGGGTGGGGGGGGGGGGGGGGGGGGGGGTGCTGAGTTGACCCGGCCCATTTTTCGAAGAATAATAACGATTCGATTTTCAGATCTCGGAATATGCCTTCACCAAAAAGCAGGTTTATCAAAACTCCACACCTGAACCTTTTTCTGATGGCTCACAACTCCGAATTGCCCAAAATATCATACTGCATAAATTCACTTGCTTTCTGGTTGCATTACTCTCTCTAATCTCTCTTATGAATCGATTGTCTTCGGAAGGACCGAAGTGATCGATTGCCGAATCACCAAGGGTATTTGAAATCAAGTATTAATAACAAATTTTGTTGAAGAATGAGGAAATACATATTTTGTTCTTTTTCCGGAGATGGAGAGAGGAGCCAATATGATTAACGTTTTCACAAAACGTATTCTGCTTAAAAATAAGTGATTTACTTTTGTTTGGCCTTTGCCCTCGGATAAGCTCATACTTTCCAACACACTTTCTCCAAGGTCAGACATCACATTTCGATACTCTATTGTTTCGGTACTCTATTTGCAACCAATTGTATTCAGCTTTCCCATTGAATTGAATAATTTGTAGAAGCAAACAAAAATTAGGGCGTTCCCCAGGTGAGGCTCGAACTCACAACCTCCGCATAACTACACCGTAGCCAACAGGCGCTGGGTACTGTCTATAAGTACGGCGCGCTGACCGATTGCGCCACTGGGGAGTCACGGAGACATCTCAAATCATCTTCTAACTGTTTCGGTGTCCAACTATTAAAGGGAAAGGAAAATAGTGGCCACTGTAGAAAGGTGACCTCTATGGACAGATTCAATAAGATTTTTGTTTTCTCTTCAGGGGGCTACATTTTTATGTCTGCTAAGACCAGTTTGACTGTATTAAAGTAAAAACTAAATATCCTTACTTCAATCTCCTATGGAAATCACGCGAATAGTTGGGAATAGTTGTTAACATAATCCAGATAGAAAACACAGCAATTCAAAATTAACTCACCCCGCTCAGAATATATCCTATTGAAATTTGTTTTACCGGACAAGGAAATATCGAAAATCGTTATTAATAATTCTCGCTCAAGCGTTTTCCCCTTTAAAAATCAGCAAAATAACAAAGACGTTCCCCAGGTGAGGCTCGAACTCACAACCTCCGCATAACTACAGCGTAGCCAACAGGCGCTGGGTACTGTCTATAAGTACGGCGCGCTGACCAATTGCGCCACTGGGGAGTCATGATGACTGTCCAACATCAATCTAGATTCGTTTTACCCATTTCCATGGGCGTCGATTTGTCATTGATACCCATTCATCAGGGGGGGATGATCTATTCATCCATCCCCCCCCCTGATGAATAGGTATTACGTAAGTATCGACGCCCATGCCCATTTCATAAAACACTTGCAATTGTTGTAAGTGTCCAATTATTGTAACTAGTGAGTTGGTCAACAGCCAATCATCATGGAGCATTACAGCTGTTACACTAATTGCACATTTACAACAATTGCAAGTGTTTTGTAACTAGTGGGTCAACAGCCAATATATCCAGTATTTATATAGCGCCTATCACGATTGATAATCATCTCTAAGCGCTTTACAATTTTATTATTACCCCGGTCATAGGATACAATGCAAACCAGCACACATTGTGTGCACCATCTCCACTCCCTGGGGAGCATTCCTTCCAAGCGGCTCATGGGCCTTGAGAAGATCGTTCACATAAAGGCTTTCACCTCCTACCGGGTCCCCATTTATACACCTGGGTAGAGAGCAGCAATAGTGGATAAATTGTCTTGCTGAAGGACAAACGGAGTGGGCAGGGTGGGCAGGGTGGGCATCATGGAGCATTACAGCTGTTACAATAATTGGACATACAACAATTGCAAGTGTTTTGTAACTAGTGGGTCAACAGCCAATCATCATGGAGCATTACAGCTGTAACAATAATTGGACATACAACAATTGCAAGTGTTTTGTAACTAGTGGGTCAACAGCCAATCATCATGGAGCATTACAGCTGTTACAATAATTGGACATACAACAATTGCAAGTGTTTTGTAACTAGTGGGTCAACAGCCAATCATCATGGAGCATTACAGCTGTTACAATAATTGGACATACAACAATTGCAAGTGTTTTGTAACTAGTGGGTCAACAGCCAATCATCATGGAGCATTACAGCTGTTACAATAATTGGACACTTACAACAATTGCAAGCGTTTTATAAAATCATTATCAAAACACATGTACAGTTGTTTGTATTTAAACAAATTAAAACCCATCCCCTGCTCCAGGGATTCAACTATTTCTGGCATTTGCTGAAAAAAACAAGACAAACATTTTCCTGCATCATACTTTTCCATTTTTTTTCTGAACGAACTTCGATTTGATAGAATGATTTTCACATGTGGAATGGGGTTCTTTTTATTATTGAATATGTTTGGTTGGAAAACTTTCTTGCACTATGAATATATCACCCTAAACTACAATTCATTTATTTTGGGGCATATCAATCTGATACTTAGCTCACGCACACCAACTAATGCATACACACGCACAGGCACACAATCACAAACACACACGCACATACACACAAACACTTCCACATTTAAAGAAACAGGCACACAAATACAACTATCGTTAATTCGAAATTGTAGATGGCAGTTAGAGTGCAAAACAATCACATTGAAGAAAATAATGAGTTAATTTATAGGCAAGATTTATTGTCATTCAACGAAATAGTGCATGAATCGAAATGAGTTTATGCTAGGTTGAGGATCATTCCGTTTGAAGATGCTGTGTTCCCTGACAATGGAATATGGGTGATCAAGTGTTGGTTCTGCTAAACCATCTTTGTAGGAAGATTGGAAATTATCTCATCGAGTAGTCGATGAGCCATCTCGATAGGCTCGATCTCCTGATCATCATCATCGCCCTCATCGTCGTCGTCATCAAAGTCGGACATGTCATCATCAATCAAGTCC
The DNA here is from genome assembly GCA_037951105.1 of Echinarachnius parma. Classification (NCBI taxonomy): domain Eukaryota; kingdom Metazoa; phylum Echinodermata; class Echinoidea; order Clypeasteroida; family Echinarachniidae; genus Echinarachnius; species Echinarachnius parma. Next base: position 6,112 of record JBAMJV010006215.1, read on the forward strand.
ATGCTGAAATCACTAAGCGACGAGACCGTCGTAAACGTGTCATCGTCATTGTCGTTGGCAATTTCATTAAACAAACTGTCGACATCACTGTCGCTGAATGACGAGATGGTAAATGAATCAAAGTCGGCTATTTCTGCATCTTCCAAGCTCCACAACGATGTGCAACAGCTGCTTTGGATTTCGGCCGAAGCATCATAGTCAGGGCACGTGTGAAACTGAAAAGGGGGAACAATCATCAAAATAATCATGATAATATTGAATTCATAAACGGTCAAATTGTTTTGAAATAGAGACGGTAAAGGAGATTAAAGACAAATTACATTACGAAACCAAAAGCATTTTACAAATAATTTGGAGAACAAAGGATATTACAGCAGAGCTTAGCTTGAAGAGTTGTATCTTTTATTCAGGGTACGTTAACAATACATGTAAGAAATGAAGTAACTTTTTAAAATTCCTTCAACTTGTTTTGGGTTCAAGGCTTATGCATTAATATACCTGCAACATGATGTCGCGAACTTCTTCAGATGTTAACTTTGGCATGTCATCGCGATCGTCATCTGGTGGAGAAAGACAACAGAGATACCGAAGACCTTGGCAAAGGCTGCTTCTTAATCTTGTGAACAAAGCTCGAGATTTGGACATTTTGGTTAGAGTAGATTATCGCATGCGATATCAAGAAGTATTCAGTCAAGAATGAAGTTATGGTAACGCTATCAGAAACATGAGTAAACAAATCTCCGAAGTGTTAAATTGTGACGTAATGAATGGTTTAGGTAACTATGGATTGACATGCCGTGTAGTGATTGGTCAGAAGTTTGCAGTATGTATGTGCGCCTGCGCAAAGCGCACATTTTGTCGCACTGAGTGGCCAATCATAGGACATAATCAAGTGCGAGTACGCAATGGTTATAAGAAGTGTTTTTCTTTTTTTCAAGATTATGCTTGGATTTGGGAAATCAATGAGGGAGATATTTATACTGGTATGTTTTGTTACGTCACCAGAGATTTACACATCATGAATTATTTAATTTGCCATCATAATAGGGAAAAATAATGAATTTGACAGTATGTAGGATCATCATTCTTTTCGACCGACATGCAACAAATATTACAAGTGTTTATCTATCACTTTTCACATCGATTCTGACCCTTGTTAACGAGACGGTCATCTCAACAATCTAGCCATGGAGCGAAATTATTGAAATCTCTACACTATAGGAGGCAGGAACGAACGAACATCGATTGGATAGAATGATCTTCCCATGTGGAATGGGGTTCTTTTTAGTATTGAATATGTTTGGATGGAAAACCTTCTAGCACTATGACTATACCACCCTAAACTACAATTAATTTATTTTGGGGCATATCAATCTGATATTTAGCTCCATTACACAAACAGACAGACATACATATGCTAATACACGCACACCAACTAATGCATCCACACGCACAGGCACACAACCACAAACACACACGCATATACACACAAACACTTCCACATTTAAAGAAACAGGCACACAAATACAACTATCGTTAATTCGAAATTGTAGATGCCAGTTAGAGTGCAAAACAATCACATCGAAGAAAATAATGAGTTAATTTATAGGCAAGATTTATTGTCATTCAACGAAATAGTGCATGAATCGAAATGAGTTTATGCTAGGTTGAGCATCATTCCGTTTGAAGATGCTGTGTTCCCTGACAATGGCATATGGGTGATCAAGAGTTGGTTCTGCTAAACCATCTTTGTAGGAAGATTGGAAATTATCTCATCGAGTAGGCGATGAGCCATCTCGATAGGCTCGATCTCCTGATCATCATCATCATCGCCCTCATCGTCGTCGTCATCAAAGTCGGGCATGTCATCATCAATCAAGTCCATGCTGAAATCACTAAGCGACGAGACCGTCGTAAACGTGTCATCGTCATTGTCGTTGGCAATTTCATTAAACAAACTGTCGACATCACTGTCGCTGAATGACGAGATGGTAAATGAATCAAAGTCGGCTATTTCGGCATCTTCCAAGCTCCACAACGATGTGCAACAGCTGCTTTGGATTTCGGCCGAAACGTCATAGTCAGGGCACGTGTGAAACTGAAAAGGGGGAACAATAATCAAAATAATCATGATAATATTGAATTCATAAACGGTCAAATTGTTTTGAAATAGAGACGGTAAAGGAGATTAAAGACAAATTACATGATTTTGTTATTCTAGTATGAAACCAAAAGCATTTGACAAATAATTTGGAGAACAAAGGACATTACAGCAGAGCTTAGCTTGAAGAGTTGTATCTTTTATTCCGAGTACGTTAACAATACATGTAAGAAATGAAGTAACTTTTTAAAAATTCCTTTAACTTGTTTTGGGTTCAAGGCTTATGCATTAATATACCTGCAACATGATGTCGCGAACTTCTTCAGATGTTAACTTTGGCATGTCATCGCGATCGTCATCTGGTGGAGAAAGACAACAAAGATACCGAAGACCTTGGCAAAGGCTGCTTCTTAATCTTGTGAACAAAGCTCGAGATTTGGACATTTTGGTTAGAGTAGATTATCGCATGCGATATCAAGAAGTATTCAGTCAAAAATGAAGTTATGGTAACGCTATCAGAAACATGAGTAAACAAATCTCCGAAGTGTTCAATTGTGACGTAATGAATGGTTTAGGTAACTATGGATTGACATGCCGTGTAGTGATTGGTCAGAAGTTTGCAGTATGTATGTGCGCCTGCGCAAAGCGCACATTTTGTCGCACTGAGTGGCCAATCATAGGACATAATCAAGTGCGAGTACGCAATGGTTATAAGAAGTGTTTTTCTTTTTTTCAAGATTATGCTTGGATTTGGGAAATCAATGAGGGAGATATTTATACTGGTATGTTTTGTTACGTCACCAGAGATTTACACATCATGAATTATTTAATTTGCCATCATAATAGGGAAAAATAATGAATTTGACAGTATGTAGGATCATCATTCTTTTCGACCGACATGCAACAAATATTACAAGTGTTTTTCTATCACTTTTCACATCGATTCTGACCCTTGTTAACGAGACGGTCATCTCAACAATCTAGCCATGGAGCGAAATTATTGAAATCTCTACACTATAGGAACGAACGAACATCGATTGGATAGAATGATCTTCCCATGTGGAATGGGGTTCTTTTTAGTATTGAATATGTTTGGATGGAAAACCTTCTAGCACTATGACTATACCACCCTAAACTACAATTAATTTATTTTGGGGCATATCAATCTGATATTTAGCTCATTGTTACTACAACGTTAATTGTCTTTTAACCGTTAATTCAAGCACCAAACCTAACCAAAACATAACTTTACAACGTTACTGATTTAACCGTTAAATTAAACACCAAGTCCAATATCGTTACTACAAGTACGTACTTTGTCTTTTAACTTTGACACCAAAGCTAACTAAACTATAACTTAATTTTACAGCAAAGTTGGACTTTTAACCGTTATCATCAATCACAACAATATAACTTTACTGTAACGTTGGTCTTTTAACCGTTACATTAAACACCAAATCTAACCAAATTCTAACTTTACAGCAACGTTTGTCTTTTAACCGTTAATTCAAGCACCAAAGCTAACCAAAACATACTTTTACGGCAACGTTGGTGATTTAACCGTTAAATTAAACACCAAGGCTAATCAATATAATATATCGTTGCTACAACGTTTGTCTTTTAACCGTTAACTTTGACATCAAAGCTAACTAAATCATAACTTTACAGCAACGTTGATCTTTTAACTGTTCATTCAAGAACAACAATTTAACTTTACTTCAACGTTGGTCTTTTAACCGTTAAATTAAACACCAAAGCTAACTAAAATATAACTTTACAGCAACGTTTGTCTTTTAACCGTTAATTCAAGCACCAAAGCTAACCCAAATATAACTTTAATACAACGTTGGTATTTTAATCGTTAAATCAAGCACCAAAGCTAACCAAAAAATAACTTTACAGCAACGTTGGTGATTTAACCGTTAAATTAAACACCAATTAGGTTAATCAATATATATTGTTGCTACAACGTTATAGTCTTTTAACCGTTAACTTTGACATCAAAGCTAACTAAACTATTACTTTACAGCAACGTTGGTCTTTTAACCGTTAATTCAAGCACAATAATGTAACTTTACTTCAACGTTGGTCTTTTAACCGTTAAATTAAACACCAACGCTAACCAAAATATAACTTTACAGCAACGTTTGTCTTTTAACCGTTAATTTAAACACCACAATCTAACTTTACTTCAACGTTGGTGATTTAACCGTTAAATTAAACACCAAGGCTAATCAATATATATTGTTGCTACAACGTTAGTCTTTTAACCGTTAACATTTAAAGGGGTAGTTGATTATTGGTCAAACTTAACTTTAGTAACCAAAACCTGCACGATTACAGTACAAACTAATAGTTATTACTTCACCATGCTCGAAAAGTATACACAATTACAAACCACAAAATAAAACCCCTGTTATCATTCAAAAAGAGCCGTTACAACTCGGAAGTGTCAAATTAACGCCAGCGCGAAGAACTAGCCAGCGTTCTAGGTCCTAATACAGGACTGTATACTTAGTGCAGTTCGCCTTTCGTTTCGGAGTCGCGCTAACACACGGAGACAAGTCCATGAGGCGCATATATCACTGCTTTTCTGCGGAATGGAGGGAAAAATCATAATCTTAATCCACCCGATAGTTGGATCACATATTGGAGAGTGAATTGCTGGTAAGTACCGTATCATATGTATAGTTTTAAGCACAATTAGCGTGCACAAAAATATTTAGTTTCAGTTCTCTATCAGGACGACCTATAGATCGCTAGCGACTCGCGCTAGCGTTCTCTAAAAAGTGATGTCCGGACGTCAAACACTTTTATATGAATATTTTGAAAGCAAATTGCACAACAATTAGAGCATTTGATTGGGAATTATTATCATTTCCCATGTTTTTTTCGATGATCTTTCATATGGAACTGAAATCAACCAAATATGTTGGAATTAATTTTGGGGGGGCACTTCGGAAAATACCAATACTCAACGCTCCCTTTAACCGTTAAATTAAACACCAAGGCTAATGAATATAATATCGTTGCTACAACGTTAGTCTGTTAACCGTTAACTTCCGACATCAAAGCTAACTAAACTGTAACTTTACATCAACGTTGGTCTTTTAACCGTTAATTTAAGCACCACAATATAACTTTACTTCAACGTTGGTCTTTTGGTTACAGTCTGTTATTCCGAAGGTTCGTTATTCCGAAGGTTCAGTTATTCCAAAGGTTCGTTATTCCGAAGGTTCGTTATTCCGAAGGTTCGTTGATCCGAAAATAAAATCGGGTTCGTTATTCCGAAGGTTCGTTAGTCCTAACATGAAATGGGGTTCGTTAATCCGAAAATTAAATAAATACGACGTAGAAAAGAATTGAGTTGATTTGATTTTGAGCAGTGTGGACTTGGGAAAGGGGATCAATCTTACTCTAATTGCCGTGGCTGCATGGGGGTGGGGGAGAAGGGGAGGGGGGGCAAAGAGTGGCTTTACAATTCTAGTCAAATTGTATTTTCTTTTTCTTTGTAAAACAGTGCAATAAGAATGAGATATATATATTTATATATATATATATCTTTCTCATGTAAACAAACATGAAATAAAACCAAAATCAATTTGATAATTATAATTATGTCATAAAGTTAGATTTTGCTGCTAGATATCAGTCCAAAATCACATTTTATTTGTCTGAATTGTATGTATTTCATCATAAATATAGCAACTAAGGGCGGGGGGGGGGGGGGGTGCCCCCCCCCCCCCCCCCCGGTTAGGGAGCTTTGGCAATCTGAGTTTGTACTCTCTTTTCAATAAAATTAGATAAAAGCCATGATTTAAATTGATTTGGAAGGGGGTCCCATGACACCCCCCCCCCCCCCCCCACCACTACGCCAGTACACACACGCACACACACACACACACACACACACACACCCACACGCACACACACACATACACACACACACACACACACACACACACACACACACACACACACACACACACACACACACACAAACACACACACACGCACACACACCCTATTTCATTTTCGGATTAACGAACCCTAATTCTTTTTCGGAATAACGAACCTTCGGAATAACGAACCCGATTTCATTTTAGGAATAGCAAACCTTCGGAATAACGAACCTTCGGAATAAAGAACCTTCGGAATAACGAACCTTCGGAATAACGAACCTTCGGAATAACGAACCGCACCCGGTCTTTTAACCGTTAAATTAAACACCAAAGCTAACCAAAATATAACTGTACAAAAACGTTTGTATTTTAACCGTTAATTAAAGCAGAAAAGCTAACCCAAATATAACTTTACCACAACGTTGGTCTTTTAACCGTTAATTCAAGCACAAAAGCTAACCAAAATATAACTGTATAGCGACGTTTGTATTTTAACCGTTAATTCAAGCACCAAAGCTAACCCAAATATAACTTTACAGCAACGTTGGTGATTTAACCGTTAAATTAAACACCAAGGCTAATCAAAATATATCGTTACTACAACGTTTGTCTTTTAACCGTAAACTTTGACACCAAAACTATTACTAAACTATAACGTTACAGCAACGTTGGTCTTTTAACCGTTAATTATAACGTTACAGCAACGTTGGTCGTTTAACCGTTAATTCAAACACCACAATATAACTTTACTTCAACGTTGGTCTTTTAACGGTTAAATTAAACACCAAAGCTAACCAAAATATAACTGTACAGCAACGTTTGTATTTTAACCGTTAATTCAAGCACCAAAGCTAACCCAAATATAACTTTACAGCAACGTTGGTGATTTAAACGTTAAATTAAACACCAAGGCTAATCAAAATATATCGTTACTACAACGTTTGTCTTTTAACCGTAAACTTTGACACCAGAACTAACTAAACTATAACTTTACAGCAACGTTGGTCTTTTAACCGTTAATTCAAACACCACAATCTAACTTTACTTCAACGTTGGTCTTTTAACCGTTAAATTAAACACCAAAGCTAACCAAAATATAACTGTACAGCAACGTTTGTATTTTAACCGTTAATTCAAGCACCAAAGCTAACCCAAATATAACTTTACAGCAACGTTGGTGATTTAACCGTTAAATTAAACACCAAGGCTAATCTTATATTATAAAGTTGGAGAAGCGTTTTGGTCCTGTTGCCGAGGAGCGAATTCCACTCTGCACCGATGCCGTCGTTCGTCGTTCGCTGCTTTTTCGTGCGCTAGAAATTTCACGTCAAAAATAAAAAATAGTTTTCCGCCAGAAAAATTAATTGCTTAGAAACACAAATGCGTAGTTGAGATTTCAATAAATGTTTTTTAAATCGTAAACAACGTGGGTAAATTTCCCCATTGCTCGCTGACATGTTTTTTTGGCATTGCCGTTATCACCGCGAGGAATTCGTTTGCCGTTCGGTGTAATTTCTCGCTGTAATAGTTGTGTGGGAAAAAAACAAATAATATTTATGTACTAGGCAAGTTATAAGTCTTGAAAGCGGAAACAAATTTGTAGCGTAAATGTAGATAAATGTTTTTAAAATCGTAAACAATGTGGGTAAATTTCTGTGGATTTGACATCGGGCCGAGATACACATTGCTATACTATCAGTAAAACAAAAACAAAAACATAATTACAGAATGTGTATCTCGGCCCGGTGTAAAATTCGGGTCGAGTCGGATCGTGCAGTTGTGTTCAGAAATGTTCGAGCTCCTCGTACAAATATCATTATTTGGTGATATACTGGTGAAATATGATAAGAGACGGCCATTCCAGAAGTGACGGTGGTGATTGCATTTTACAATAATCATGGGTAAGTGATTTATACGATTTTTGTGTGTATGCTGTAGTTTATTTTGCGTGCTTACCCCCGTAGGCTACTCATTCGGTGTGTGATCGGCGGCGATTTCTTCCCCGAGGGTTCTGGCATAAGAGCCGTGGTAGTTTTCGTAGTTTGTCGAGTCGTTGATATAGATAGATTTGTTAGTGTGAGTGGCTGCAGTCGAGTATAGTATACCGAGTTATTGTATACGGGTTGCACTGTGGGGGATAAAGTGCTGGGATTCTTGTAGAAGCATTTTGTTTTTGCAGTGTGAGTGCGAGACACCGAGAGAAATAGGGTCAATTTGAAAATAATATGATGAATTTCAGGAAAGGTGCGATACGCCATTTATTGTCCATTTCAGAAGTGCAATACGCCATTAGGGTTCATTTAAAAAAATGGTACGCCATGGCATCAGGGTCCATAGAGAAATAGTGCGATACGCCATTTAGGCCTTTTAGGGTCTATTCAGAAACAGTGCGATGTCAGTTAACGTCACATTTTTCTCGCTGTTATTCTGTAGTAATACCTTATGAGGCTTACCTGTATCATTCAAATACTCAAATTATAACCGGCAGGTAGTGCTGTAACTGACCTGTAATACCTTACCTGTATCATTCAAATACTCAAATTATAACCGGCAGCCGGCAGGTACATGTATCTTTATTTACTTAACTACAATATAAAGTACAATGTCAATGAAAACAAATTTGTACATATCCTACTGTCCTACATTGAATTTGTATTGTAACGTCAGTTACCGTGGAATTGCCCAAGTGTGTTTTATGCAATAGAAATTTATGCTGCGCTCTAACTGCATGTATGTTGCAGTAACGTCCTCGCCCAAATACTGTTCGTGCATATCATATCTACGTACAGAATCACATGCGCAAGTGCATATTTTTTTCGCTTGGTGTGGCATGCAGTGTACAAGGGGTGTTTGTGCATTCACTTTGACGGGCTTATTAATGGTTACGACCGACGCTACCGATATTAAATAGAACAATAGTACCATGTAGTTTGTCATGTGTAACATGCAGAGTATTTTACACATGACAGAAGAACAGGTATGGCGCTATGTGATGGCGTAATCAATGTACACTGCATTAGTGTAGTAGCCGCGCCAAAAAAAGGCACTGACGCAATGCGATTCTGTACGTAGATATAATATGAACAAGTGCCCCCCCCCCAGGATATTGCCGCCTAATCTTTTAAATAGCCCCCAAAATTTAGTAGGTAGCCCCTAAAATTACCATGGTGTTATATTAAATATCTTGTGATAAGATATCAGATTGAAAAAGTAACCCCGTAAAAAAAAATAATAATAATTCCTGCATTGGACCCCACCTCAACCTCTTTTCAAAATTGATTGGTTTGTATGGCCAAGGTTGAGGTTTGTCATCCTCAATAAACGTCTTTCCATGATAATCTATTATCTTATAATTTGTAATCCAATAGAGCTCAATCTGGACTGAAACAGAAATCTATTTATTTCTTTTTGCAGATATGCCCATCCCATCGTGTAACACAATAGTTGTACAGGCTAACACCGCTGGGCGCTGCAATTCCATATTCCTCCACAGGCTTGGTGGAATACAGAATCTGACACGACATTGCAGTCTGTTGATGACGGAACCAGCGAGCAACTTTACATTGCAACATTTCCTCAGATATGCAAATCTGTTTACACCAGTTGAGCAAAGAAAGGAATTTCCAGACAGGGCGTGAAGAAATTACAGTTACATGGGACATGTAACATGTTACATGTTCATCCATACCTGCACGGAAGGTTCTTCAGCATAGTACTGATCGAGAAGTGAAGCACATTATGTGAGTTCTTAATGAAAAGACCATTCAAATACATTTTGGGAGACAAAACCTCTGCTCTGCATCGTACTACACTACAGGCTATAACCTGGATGATCATCTTCAATTGTCCTCTTTGCACACGATTTCTACAGATGATCATGATTTCTGGGAGAACGTCGCAAATGCGAAAAGGACATTTAAAATTCCAGTATGCAATTCAATTTCTGAGTATGACGGCAAGAATACCATACCATTAGATCCGGTTCTTTGATCATTGCCAAGTGTGCAAAGAATTCTTCTCATTTCAAGATATTCAAAGGGATACATATTTTTAGCAATGATCCAGACATGATGATAAAAATAATAACCTTGAACCTTGTCAGAAAAATGCACCTCATTTGAATTATCTAATTTCACGACGTCATTCTCTGCACCCCCATACCAAGTTGGAACTTTAAGGTGTTCTTACTGTGTTGGAGCAAGCCGGCTAGAAACCAGCCGCACAATATACATGGGCCACTCGGTAGCACAGGTTGGTAATTTTTTACTTTGAACTTCTCATTTTGGGATCGATGATTCTCATTGAGCATTTATAATGCACTATTGTGGGACTATACACTTATATCCTAGATAGGACTTCCTCAAACTATGCTCTCCCACAATATATGAGAGACAGAGTAGTCAAACGTCAAAAAAAAAAAAAAAGTCAAACTTTGCATTGATATAAACTCTTTAAAAGGAATTTGATCTTCATTTTGTCAGTTTCCTTGAAGTCAAAATTTAAAAAAAGAAGTTGTAGTTATTTCTTGAATTCCAGAAAAACAGGTGGAATAATTCCATATAGGTGTTTTCATTAAGATTAACTTTTAAAAATGCTAAATTATGGACTTAATTCTAAGAAGCCTAGAGGCCTTTGCCCATTATGCCCCCCCCCCCCCCCCCCTCCCCCTGTGATTTTTCTGATTACTTCTAAATGCACCTTACTTGACATCTGTGCACATTTTCGCGGCGATGAGACAAAGATCTTAAGGGGGCATAATGACCATGCACCCCCCCCCCCCCCCCCATGCTGTAGAAAGACATCATAACCCGGCCCTTTTAGGGTTAAAGGTAAATAGGTAATAAATAATCAGGATGTTAAATAATAAGTACATATTAATTCATGAACGATAAACTTTTGATTTTATTTTATATTATATTATATTTGCATTACATTTTTTAAAATCTCATGTAAGAAATATGCATAGCAAAGCAAATGTCAGTGATTTTTATTTATGAATAATAGTGTTGCTCACAGAAAAATGCAAAGCGATATAAAAGTGCTTTTGATTTTTCTTTTGGTAATGCAAATTTTAAAAAGCAGGTCAGTTTGAAAACATGGTTTTTAGGGAAAATTAATATCAATTGTATTTATGAATTAGTTGTTTTGTATTCAAAGTTGAAATGGCTGTAGATTCATCATTGATCATTTAATAAGCTACCAATACCATACATACTTGCCCGCTAACCACAGGCATCACTGCTTCACAGTTGTCTTTATTTCAAACCACAAAATGGAAACAGTACAGAAACCTCCTGCTAAAAATACTGCCTTTTCTGTCTACATAATTATTATGGTGGTCTTTATGTGCTGGTTTGGCTGCAGTCACTTTACTTTAATTGATCATATTCCACTCTGGTAAATCATTTGTACATGTACATGTAAATATATTAAATGTAATATATTATTAGTTGTATTATTATGTAGACATTCTGGTCTAGATTTTATACACAAAACAAGTGCATATTTATATTGCAAAACCAGATTTTCATGTAGCATTGAATTATAGTCTTCTTCCAAGTACATTATGTAAAATTCCATTCTTGCTAATAGATCAAAAGTGTGTTATTCAAAGCTCCGCGCTAACTTGTTTCTCTTCTGGCCCGTTCGGGCAAGTGAAACCATGGATTTTAAAATTGTTCTTGCCCAAAACAGAAAATTGACTTGCCCGCTTATTTCTAGATGAGATTTAGAGTGTTTTCTTATAGTCATAGTTCATCAATTATTTAGTTGCCCGATCAAGCAACCAAACTAAACCATTTACCAAATTTGACTTGGCCGACATCAATTTTGACTTGCCCGGGCAACAAGGCAATTGCTAATGTCGAGCCCTTTACACACATTTGTTTTATGTGTGATATGTTGTTCTGTTGTCTATGATTTGTAGATTCAGTTGTAATTCAACACTGTGGATTCTTTGTGCATTATGCAGTATGTTGTGATTCTAAATTTCTAATGATACAAATTAGTTTTGTTTATTTAAGGTAGTCCAACTCCCCTGAGATTTGAGATGGTGCGCAAGTAATTGTGCAGGTTTTAAGTTTTAACTGTACCTGATGACCTAAAGTAATCATGTGCCTATAAATAGAGCACCTAGATACAGTATATAGCGCTCTATAAATGGTATATATTATTATTATTATTATTATTACTATCTCATTAAGGACAAGAGCTATTTTAAGGCCAAATTTATCATTATTTTCCTCTACAAATTAGCAACTCCTAATATAAAAGTAAGTGGAAAATATTTAGTGATAACAATTTAAGACAAATATGAAATGACTTTGCTGCAAAGTTACCAATTTGATTGCCGAAATCTGTTTTTAAAATATCACAATGTGTTGCCAATTTAAGGATTTTCCTAAATTATAGCGATCTACGCAATAATACAAATCATTAACAAATTACTAAAGCAGGTAGAGTAACAACATAGGTCTAAAAAAGTGCAATGTATGCTCTTTATCCTTGTATACTGATCTCTGTATCTTCTTACTGAAGTGTAGGTCTACCAACCCACAAATAATGTTTTCATCCATTATTACTTTGACAATGAATACAAATATGCTTTACCTACAGTCACACTTTCATTTTGATTGGGGAAGCTTTCCTTAGGTTTATATTAATTGATTTTTACTCACATTTTGTTTACCCCTTATAACCACGCCGGGGTATTTTGGCTATATAGCCAGGTGGGAGATCAGGAGGTGAGATCTCAGCCGCCGTTATATTTTTGTTATTTTTTGAAGAATCAATTTTTAATTGATTATGCAAATTTATGCAAAAATCCCCTTTTTGTCTTTAAATCACTAAATATTGCACAATATATGCTAATTTTGTGCATGAATATTCTTTATGACTTAATTAAAAGGTTTTCAAAATTTAGAATTGTGACAGCAAAATTGTCCTAATGTATTTCCTTGTTTTTGAAATTTCTTATGTATTTTTTTGTTATTTTTTTTAACTCATGTTATCTAATGTTTTTTTCAATGGAATAAATTATGACCATTTTCCAACCATTTTTAGCCCAAAATTAAATTAATGCAGTGATTAGAATGAAAAATAATGAAGGTTTTGTGTATTTCAGCAAAAATTAATTCCATAGGATTTGTACACAAATCACGAAAATGAGCGATTTATGGGTCTAAATTCACCACAAAATTGTATGTGCCTTCGGAACAGTATACCCAGATGTCGCAAATTTGGTCTCAAAAGTTGCGTAAGACTTCAATGAAAAAAATCATGCGGCAATACCTGCGCGCGTTGCGGAATTATCACGCTAAACGTCAGTCAAGGGAGGGGGGGGGGGGGGTGCATTCCACCCCCTGGCCTGGTTAGGGTTAAAGGGATCTAGTAACTTTGTTCATATTATGTAAAAATCTATCAAAGGGTTGATAAAATGTGAATTTCTAATAAGTCCACTGAATGATGTATGAAAATTGAATTCCATGGTAAATGAAAGTCATATGGCTGAAAAATGAGCATAAAATAAAATGATAAATCATTACATTACACTTGCTTTGTACATGTTTTCATAATGCATTTATAGGTATGCGTAAGTGTTGTATGCGTGTATCGATCTGTATGCATATGTGGGTACATGTATGTGTGCGTTTATGCCATGTGTAATGTGTATGCGTATGTGCATTTAATTAAATGTGTGTACAATTATTATTATATATGTGTGTGCAAGTATGTATACATTTGCGCATGTTTGTATGTGATACTTAATGTATGAAAGTCTGCGTATGTGAAAGTATGTATTGATCAGTTTACGTTTGCATGTGTATGCATTTATACATTTGTGTATGTTTGTGTGTGCGTATATGTGTGCGTATTTGCGTGTTTGTATGTATGCATTTAAGCATGTCTGTGTATGTTGTGGCTGTGTGAGTGTTTTGCATATAAATACAGTGGAACCTCATTATCACAAAATCTGTTGTAACATAGCAAGGATATTATACATGTCCATCTCCTATGTATTTTATTTTGTTAAGGCCCTGATACAGCAATATATCTGATTTAACAAGGTAAAATCATTGGACACGAGGTGTCCATTATAATGAAGTTTCACTGTAATAATATCTGTAATATTATCCTTTCTCAAAACGAATAATAGGCGCATAACGTGTGATTCATGTATGAATACATGTCTATGCGTATGTGTTTGTGTGTAGGCCTACATGTATGATGTATGCATATGTGCAGGTATGTAGGCCTACTGTATGTGTGTCCATGCATATGTGTGTGTAATGTGTATGGAAATGTATATTTATGTAGGTGTGCATTTGTGTCGCTTTTGTATGGGTATGTGCATGCATATGTATGTGTGTGAGTGCATGCATCTGTGTATGTATGCATATGTTTGCATGTGTATTTATGTATGGGCATGTGCATATATGTATACGCTAAAAATCTGCACGTTAAAGGGGTAGTTTGGTTTTGGTATGGCTAAACTTAGTAACCAAACCTGGACAGTAACCTTATAGCCTAAACTAATAGTAAACTCCACCATGCTAAAAAAATATACAAAATTGCAAAATGACTAAGTAAAAAGCATGTTATCATTCAAAAAGAGCCATTTTGAACACAAGAGGGCACTTCTGAATATGTCATCAGTTTTAACCATTTCAATTCAAAATTATGCATGACATGTTTGATTGAAATAATATTTTATTGGAAAAATCATCAACAAATAATTAAAAAACGATTTCGAAGATTTTTGAAAAAGTGCAAGCATTATGTTTTAATTTTTTTTTAAAACATCTATTTGGGCCCCAAATAATTATAAGATCAAATGCATTTGTTGATATTTCAGCCATATTGATGATAATGATAATGATACAGGTGGTAGAGGTGATAATGATGATGATGTTGAAGGTATAGTGATAAAAATACCAATAAATAAGAAAATGATGGTTGTAATAATGATGGTGTGTTGATAATAGTGGTAAGAATGATGTGGTGGTGGTGGCAATGATGATACAATATTTAATGATGACGAAAATGATGCAGACATAGTGTTGGTAGTGATGATCATAATGATGATAATGTTAATGGTGGGATAATAGCAATTATCAATAATGATGAAGATGAAAATTGATGCAACAACAATAATGATGATGGTGGTGGTAAGAGTAAACATGATGAATGATAAATACATTATTGATATGAATAAAATGAAAATAAAAACAACGATGTGATTGTGCTGGTGATGAGATAATAGTTTAATGGTAAAAATGATGGTGTAGTGTTAATGATGGTGGTAACAATGATGTTGGTAGTAGTAGTGATGAATGCAATGACCGATCAGAATGAACTGAATTTGAACAAAAAGCTGATGATGGCGATAGTGGTAATGATCTATAAAAAAGAAGGTGATGATGGCAATGATCAATGATAATGAACATTATGGTTTTGACGACACAGTAAAATGGTGGTTGTGGTGAAGGTGTACATGATAATATGATTATGGTGATCAAAATACATTAATGGTGATACGAAAAAGTTATATCAACGAAAAAGCAGGTGCTAATTCAGAAGAAAATAAAGTAATAGTAATAAATATGGTAAAATGATAACACGATAGTGGTGTAGTAATGATGGGATGATGGATATAATGAATTAATAGTGGTGGTGGTATTGAAGAAGGCAATAATCAATACTGCTGAGGATAAAGGTGATGATAACAATGATGATGATGATGAAGATGGTAGTAATGGTAGTGGTGGAATTGGTGATGATGATGGCAACCATTACTATCATTTTATAAATAATTGTTTTTAAATTATTTTTTTTTTTTATTTAAATTTTTTTTTTTACATTTATTATTATTATTTATAATTTTATTTTTTAAATTTCATTTTTCAATAATGAGGCGCGGAGCGCCGATTCTAGCTGCCGAGGCGCGAAGCGCCGAGGCAGCTAGTCAATATATATTGTTGCTACAACGTTAGTCTTTTAACAGTTAACATTTCACACAAAAGCTAACTAAACTATAACTTTACAGCAACGTTGGTCTTTTAACCGTTAATTTAAATACCACAATCTAACTTTACTTCAACGTTGGTGATTTAACCGTTAAATTAAACACCAAGGCTAATCAATATATATCGTTGCTACAACGTTAGTCTGTTAACCGTTAACTTCGACATCAAAGCTAACTAAACTGTAACTTTACGGCAACGTTGGTCTTTTAACCGTTAATTTAAGCACCACAATATAACTTTACTTCAACGTTGGTCTTTTAACCGTTAAATTAAACACCAAAGCTAACCAAAATATAACTGTACAGAAACGTTTGTATTTTAACCGTTAATTCAAGCACAAAAGCTAACCCAAATATAACTTTACCACAACGTTGGTCTTTTAACCGTTAATTCAAGCACAAAAGCTAACCAAAATATAACTGTATAGCGACGTTTGTATTTTAACCGTTAATTCAAGCACCAAAGCTCACCCAAATATAACTTTTACAGCAACGTTGGTGATTTAACCGTTAAATTAAACACCAAGGCTAATCTAAATATATCGTTACTACAACGTTTGTCTTTTAACCGTAAACTTTGACACCAAAACTAACTAAACTATAACTTTACAGCAACGTTGGTCTTTTAACCGTTAATTCAAACACCACAATATAACTTTACTTCAACGTTGGTCTTTTAACCGTTAAATTAAACACCAAAGCTAACCAAAATATAACTGTACAGCAACGTTTGTATTTTAACCGTTAATTCAAGCACCAAAGCTAACCCAAATATAACTTTACCACAACGTTGGTCTTTTAACCGTTAATTCAGGCACAAAAGCTAACCAAAATATAACTGTATAGCGACGTTTGTATTTTAACCGTTAATTCAAGCACCAAAGCTAACCCAAATATAACTTTACAGCAACGTTGGTGATTTAAACGTTAAATTAAACACCAAGGCTAATCAAAATATATCGTTACTACAACGTTTGTCTTTTAACCGTAAACTTTGACACCAGAACTAACTAAACTATAACTTTACAGCAACGTTGGTCTTTTAACCGTTAATTCAAACACCACAATATAACTTTACTTCAACGTTGGTCTTTTAACCGTTAAATTAAACACCAAAGCTAACCAAAATATAACTGTACAGCAACGTTTGTATTTTAACCGTTAATTCAAGCACCAAAGCTAACCCAAATATAACTTTACCACAACGTTTGTATTTTAACCGTTAATTCAAGCACCAAAGCTAACCCAAATATAACTTTACAGCAACGTTGGTGATTTAACCGTTAAATTAAACACCAAGGCTAATCAAAATATATCGTTACTACAACGTTTGTCTTTTAACCGTAAACTTTGACACCAAAGCTAACTAAACTGTAACTTTACAGCAACGTTGGTCTTTTAACCGTTAATTTAAGCACCACAATATAACTTTACTTCAACGTTGGTCTTTTAACCGTTAAATTAAACACCAAAGCTAACCAAAATATAACTGTACAGAAACGTTTGTATTTTAACCGTTAATTCAAGCACAAAACCTAACCCAAATATAACTTTACCACAACGTTGGTCTTTTAACCGTTAAATTAAACACCAAAGCTAACCAAAATATAACTGTACAGCAACGTTTGTATTTTAACCGTTAATTCAAGCACCAAAGCTAACCAAAAAACAACTTTACAGCAACGTTGGTGATTTAACCATTAAATTAAACACCAAGGCTAATCAAAATATATCGTTACTACAACGTTTGTCTTGTAACCGTAAACTTTGACAACAAAACTAACTAAACTATAACTTTACAGCAACGTTGGTCTTTTAACCGTTAATTCAAACACCACAATCTAACTTTACTTCAACGTTGGTCTTTTAGGCTTGGTACGAACAGTCACGTCACGTTCACGTTAACGTCACGTGAACGGTTCTGTACCTTTTGTGAAACAGGTCACCCAAATCTACGAAGTGTAGGGTAAAGTGACCCAACAATTTGTCGTTTTCCATGCCGGTAAAACTCGAAGTGTCGCGTTAACCAAATCGTGACGTGAGCGTTTAATCAAGATTTGTTTGCTTGTTACTAAGACTAGACATACACGCACAAAGAGATTTAAAAATGTCGACGAAAATGCCGATACCCCCTTATCAAATCTTTTCAATCATTATGTTTATAATATGTACGTGCATAATTCAGAGTAATCTGAGACGATAATATGCAGTTCTGTCATTTAGGTAATGTACAACCATACCACTTGCATTATTTGTCTTGTTATTGGAGTATTTCTAAAGACGTGTCGTGCGTGGATTTTGGCAAATGTTGATTTCCAGCTGAATTGCTACACGCAGCGGACAATTCAGTTCGCATACGCCTGAAGTTCCCGTGCTCGACGTCTGAGCGTACTGGCCCTTAACGGCCTGTGAAAGTGAGTGAGTGAGTGAGTTGCAGTGATCAATGAGTTTAAAAGTAATAAAACAATGATTTGATTAATAGTGTTTATTTATGGTTGAATCGAGTCAATCTATCAATTAAACAGTCAATCATTATAATGAAACAATCACACCAACCAATCAATATTAAATAAATCAATTCATGTATTTGACATTCGAACTAGCTACTTGTAGGCAGTGGCGTACCCAGGATTTTTTCAAGGGGTGGGTGTAGGGGGGGGGATATTTCGTCAGACAAATATTGAAGTAAGCGGGGGGAGTGTGGGTAGGGGGTGTCCGTAGAAAATGACCGCAGCCGAGGACGAGACCAGGACCGGTCACAAATTTCGAGGCCGAGACCAAGACATTTCTTGAATTATGTAAGGGGGTGGGGATGGGGGTAGGGGGTGTCCATCCCCCTGCCCCCAGGCCTGTGTACACCTATAATTGGTATTTACAGTATAGGTAAGACGGGTTCGTTCACGATTAAATTTACCGAGAATTAGTCTCTTCTCAACGACAATTTACATTAATTTGTTTTACGCAAGCGCCAATTTACGTGAGCTTTCATGAATTGCATATAGTATATCTACAAACTGTTGGGTCACGTAACCCAACACTTCGTAGATTTGGGTGACCTGTTTCACAAAAGGTACAGAACCTTCACGTGACGTGACGTGAACGTGACGTGACTGTTCGTACCAAGCCGTCTTTTAACCGTTAAATTAAACACCAAAGCTAACCAAAATCTAACTTTACAGTAACGTTTGTCTTTTAACCGTTAATTCAAGCAGCAAAGTTAATCAATATATAACGTTACTCCTACGTTTGTCAGTCTTTACCGTTAAATTTAGCACCAAAGGTAACGGAGATATAACGTTACCACAACGTTTGTCTTTTTACCGTTAACCTATGCACCAAGCTAACGAGTATGTAACGTTACTACAACGTTGTAACGGCAATGGTAACCAAAAATCAACCAAAACGCCCATTTTATAACGTTAGAATAACGTATACCTGTTATCTGGGTTACACAAACAGACAGACATACATATGCTAATACACGCACAGGCACACAACCACAAACACACACGCATATATACACACACACACACACACACACACACTTCCACAGGCACACATATACAACTATCGTTAATTCGAAATTGTAGATGCCAGTTAGAGTGCAAAACAATCACATTGAAGAAAATAATGAGTTAATTTAAAGGCAAGATTTATTGTCATTCAACGAAATAGTGCATGAATCGAAATGAGTTTATGCTAGGTTGAGCATCATTCCGTTTGAAGATGCTGTGTTCCCTGACAATGGCATATGGGTGATCAAGTGTTGGTTCTGCTAAACCATCTTTGTAGGAAGATTGGAAATTATCTCATCGAGTAGGCGATGAGCCATCTCGATAGGCTCGATCTCCTGATCATCATCATCATCGCCCTCATCGTCGTCGTCATCAAAGTCGGACATGTCATCATCAATCAAGTCCATGCTGAAATCACTAAGCGACGAGACCGTCGTAAACGTGTCATCGTCATTGTCTTTGGCAATTTCATTAAACAAACTGTCGACATCACTGTCGCTGAATGACGAGATGGTAAATGAATCAAAGTCGGCTATTTCGGCATCTTCCAAGCTCCACAACGATGTGCAACAGCTGCTTTGGATTTCGGCCGAAACGTCATAGTCAGGGCACGTGTGAAACTGAAAAGGGGGAACAATAATCAAAATAATCATGATAATATTGAATTCATAAACGGTCAAATTGTTTTGAAATAGAGACGGTAAAGGAGATTAAAGACAAATTACATGATTTTGTTATTCTAGTATGAAACCAAAAGCATTTGACAAATAATTTGGAGAACAAAGGATATTACAGCAGAGCTTAGCTTGAAGAGTTGTATCTTTTATTCCGAGTACGTTAACAATACATGTAAGAAATGAAGTAACTTTTTAAAAATTCCTTTAACTTGTTTTGGGTTCAAGGCTTATGCATTAATATACCTGCAACATGATGTCGCGAACTTCTTCAGATGTTAACTTTGGCATGTCATCGCGATCGTCATCTGGTGGAGAAAGACAACAAAGATACCGAAGACCTTGGCAAAGGCTGCTTCTTAATCTTGTGAACAAAGCTCGAGATTTGGACATTTTGGTTAGAGTAGATTATCGCATGCGATATCAAGAAGTATTCAGTCAATAATGAAGTTATGGTAACGCTATCAGAAACATGAGTAAACAAATCTCCGAAGTGTTCAATTGTGACGTAATGAATGGTTTAGGTAACTATGGATTGAGATGCCGTGTAGTGATTGGTCAGAAGTTTGCAGTATGTATGTGCGGCTGCGCAAAGCGCACATTTTGTCGCACTGAGTGGCCAATCATAGGACATAATCAAGTGCGAGTACGCAATGGTTATAAGAAGTGTTTTTCTTTTTTTCAAGATTATGCTTGGATTTGGGAAATCAATGAGGGAGATATTTATACTGGTATGTTTTGTTACGTCACCAGAGATTTACACATCATGAATTATTTAATTTGCCATCATAATAGGGAAAAATAATGAATTTGACAGTATGTAGGATCATCATTCTTTTCGACCGACATGCAACAAATATTACAAGTGTTTATCTATCACTTTTCACATCGATTCTGACCCTTGTTAACGAGACGGTCATCTCAACAATCTAGCCATGGAGCGAAATTATTGAAATCTCTACACTATAGGAGGCAGGAACGAACGAACATCGATTTGATAGAATGATCTTCCCATGTGGAATGGGGTTCTTTTTAGTATTGAATATGTTTGGATGGAAAACCTTCTAGCACTATGACTATACCACCCTAAACTACAATTAATTTATTTTTGGGGCATATCAATTTGATATTTAGCTCCATTACACAAACAGACAGACATACATATGCTAATACACGCACACCAACTAATGCATCCACACGCACAGGCACACAACCACAAACACACACGCATATACACACAAACACTTCCACATTTAAAGAAACAGGCACACAAATACAACTATCGTTAATTCGAAATTGTAGATGCCAGTTAGAGTGCAAAACAATCACATCGAAGAAAATAATGAGTTAATTTATAGGCAAGATTTATTGTCATTCAAGGAAATAGTGCATGAATCGAAATGAGTTTATGCTAGGTTGAGCATCATTCCGTTTGAAGATGCTGTGTTCCCTGACAATGGCATATGGGTGATCAAGTGTTGGTTCTGCTAAACCATCTTTGTAGGAAGATTGGAAATTATCTCATCGAGTAGGATATGAGCCATCTCGATAGGCTCGATCTCCTGATCATCATCATCATCGCCCTCATCGTCGTCGTCATCAAAGTCGGACATGTCATCATCAATCAAGTCCATGCTGAAATCACTAAGCGACGAGACCGTCGTAAACGTGTCATCGTCATTGTCGTTGGCAATTTCATTAAACAAACTGTCGACATCACTGTCGCTGAATGACGAGATGGTAAATGAATCAAAGTCGGCTATTTCGGCATCTTCCAAGCTCCACAACGATGTGCAACAGCTGCTTTGGATTTCGGCCGAAGCGTCATAGTCAGGGCACGTGTGAAACTGAAAAGGGGGAACAATCATCAAAATAATCATGATAATATTGAATTCATAACCGGTCAAATTGTTTTGAAATAGAGACGGTAAAGGAGATTAAAGACAAATTACATGATTTTGTTTTTCTAGTACGAAACCAAAAGCATTTGACAAATACTTTGGAGAACAAAGGATATTACAGCAAAGCTTAGCTTGAAGAGTTGTATCTTTTATTCGGAGTACGTTAACAATACATGTAAGAAATGAAGTAACTTTTAAAAATTCCTTCAACTTGTTTTGGGTTCAAGGCTTATGCATTAATATACCTGCAACATGATGTCACGAACTTCTTCAGATGTCAACTTTGGCATGTCATCGCGATCGTCATCAGGTGTAGAAAGACAACAAAGATACCGAAGACCTTGGCAAAGGCTGCTTCTTAATCTTGTGAACAAAGCTCGAGATTTGGACATTTTGGTTAGAGTAGATTATCGCATGCGATATCAAGAAGTATTCAGTCAAGAATGAAGTTATGGTAACGCTATCAGAAACATGAGTAAACAAATCTCCGAAGTGTTCAATTGTGACGTAATGAATGGTTTAGGTAACTATGGATTGAGATGCCGTGTAGTGATTGGTCAGAAGTTTGCAGTATGTATGTGCGCCTGCGCAAAGCGCACATTTTGTCACACTGAGTGGCCAATCAGGACATAATCAAGTGCGAGTATGCAATGGTTATAAGAAGTGTTTTTCTTTTTTTCTCAAGATTATGCTTGGATTTGGGAAATCAATGAGGGGGATATTTATACTGGTATGTTTTGTTACGTCACCAGAGATGTACACGTCATGAATTATTTAATTTGCCATCATAATATGGGAAAATAATTAATTTGACAGTATGTAAGGTCATCATTCTTTTCGACCGACATGCAACAAATATTACAAGTGTTTATCTATCATTTTTCACATCGATTCTGACCCTTGTTAACGAGACGGTCATCTCAACCATCTTGCCATGGAGCGAAATTATTGAAATCTCTACACGTACTATAGGAGGCAGGAACGAACATACTTTGATTTGATAGAATGAATTTCACATGTGGAATGGGGTTCTTTTTATTATTGAATATGTTTGGTTGGAAAACCTTCTAGCGCTATGACTATACCACCCTAACCTACAATTCATTTATTTTGGGGCATATCAATCTGATATTTAGCTCCATTACACAAACAGACAGACATACATATGCTAATACACGCACACCAACTAATGCATCCACACGCACAAGCACACAACCACAAACACACACGCACATACATAAACACACACACACACACACATCCACATATAAAGAAACAGGCACACATATACAACTATCGTTAATTCGAAATTGTAGATGCCAGTTAGAGTGCAAAACAATCACATTGAAGACAATAATGAGTTAATTTATAGGCAAGATTTATTGTCATTCAACGAAATAGTGCATGAATCGAAATGAGTTTATGCTAGGTTGAGCATCATTCCGTTTGAAGATGCTGTGTTCCCTGACAATGGCATATGGGTGATCAAGTGTTGGTTCTGCTAAACCATCTTTGTAGGAAGATTGGAAATTATCTCATCGAGTAGGATATGAGCCATCTCGATAGGCTCGATCTCCTGATCATCATCATCATCGCCCTCATCGTCGTCGTCATCAAAGTCGGACATGTCATCATCAATCAAGTCCATGCTGAAATCACTAAGCGACGAGACCGTCGTAAACGTGTCATCGTCATTGTCGTTGGCAATTTCATTAAACAAACTGTCGACATCACTGTCGCTGAATGACGAGATGGTAAATGAATCAAAGTCGGCTATTTCGGCATCTTCCAAGCTCCACAACGATGTGCAACAGCTGCTTTGGATTTCGGCCGAAGCGTCATAGTCAGGGCACGTGTGAAACTGAAAAGGGGGAACAATCATCAAAATAATCATGATAATATTGAATTCATAACCGGTCAAATTGTTTTGAAATAGAGACGGTAAAGGAGATTAAAGACAAATTACATGATTTTGTTTTTCTAGTACGAAACCAAAAGCATTTTACAAATACTTTGGAGAACAAAGGATATTACAGCAAAGCTTAGCTTGAAGAGTTGTATCTTTTATTCGGAGTACGTTAACAATACATGTAAGAAATGAAGTAACTTTTAAAAATTCCTTCAACTTGTTTTGGGTTCAAGGCTTATGCATTAATATACCTGCAACATGATGTCACGAACTTCTTCAGATGTCAACTTTGGCATGTCATCGCGATCGTCATCAGGTGTAGAAAGACAACAAAGATACCGAAGACCTTGGCAAAGGCTGCTTCTTAATCTTGTGAACAAAGCTCGAGATTTGGACATTTTGGTTAGAGTAGATTATCGCATGCGATATCAAGAAGTATTCAGTCAAGAATGAAGTTATGGTAACGCTATCAGAAACATGAGTAAACAAATCTCCGAAGTGTTCAATTGTGACGTAATGAATGGTTTAGGTAACTATGGATTGAGATGCCGTGTAGTGATTGGTCAGAAGTTTGCAGTATGTATGTGCGCCTGCGCAAAGCGCACATTTTGTCACACTGAGTGGCCAATCATAGGACATAATCAAGTGCGAGTATGCAATGGTTATAAGAAGTGTTTTTCTTTTTTTCTCAAGATTATGCTTGGATTTGGGAAATCAATGAGGGGGATATTTATACTGGTATGTTTTGTTACGTCACCAGAGATGTACACGTCATGAATTATTTAATTTGCCATCATAATATGGGAAAATAATTAATTTGACAGTATGTAAGGTCATCATTCTTTTCGACCGACATGCAACAAATATTACAAGTGTTTATCTATCATTTTTCACATCGATTCTGACCCTTGTTAACGAGACGGTCATCTCAACCATCTTGCCATGGAGCGAAATTATTGAAATCTCTACACGTACTATAGGAGGCAGGAACGAACATACTTTGATTTGATAGAATGAATTTCACATGTGGAATGGGGTTCTTTTTATTATTGAATATGTTTGGTTGGAAAACCTTCTAGCGCTATGACTATACCACCCTAACCTACAATTCATTTATTTTGGGGCATATCAATCTGATATTTAGCTCCATTACACAAACAGACAGACATACATATGCTAATACACGCACACCAACTAATGCATCCACACGCACAAGCACACAACCACAAACACACACGCACATACATAAACACACACACACACACACACATCCACATATAAAGAAACAGGCACACATATACAACTATCGTTAATTCGAAATTGTAGATGCCAGTTAGAGTGCAAAACAATCACATTGAAGACAATAATGAGTTAATTTATAGGCAAGATTTATTGTCATTCAACGAAATAGTGCATGAATCGAAATGAGTTTATGCTAGGTTGAGCATCATTCCGTTTGAAGATGCTGTGTTCCCTGACAATGGCATATGGGTGATCAAGTGTTGGTTCTGCTAAACCATCTTTGTAGGAAGATTGGAAATTATCTCATCGAGTAGGATATGAGCCATCTCGATAGGCTCGATCTCCTGATCATCATCATCATCGCCCTCATCGTCGTCGTCATCAAAGTCGGACATGTCATCATCAATCAAGTCCATGCTGAAATCACTAAGCGACGAGACCGTCGTAAACGTGTCATCGTCATTGTCGTTGGCAATTTCATTAAACAAACTGTCGACATCACTGTCGCTGAATGACGAGATGGTAAATGAATCAAAGTCGGCTATTTCGGCATCTTCCAAGCTCCACAACGATGTGCAACAGCTGCTTTGGATTTCGGCCGAAGCGTCATAGTCAGGGCACGTGTGAAACTGAAAAGGGGGAACAATCATCAAAATAATCATTATAATATTGAATTCATAACCGGTCAAATTGTTTTGAAATAGAGACGGTAAAGGAGATTAAAGACAAATTACATGATTTTGTTTTTCTAGTACGAAACCAAAAGCATTTTACAAATACTTTGGAGAACAAAGGATATTACAGCAAAGCTTAGCTTGAAGAGTTGTATCTTTTATTCGGAGTACGTTAACAATACATGTAAGAAATGAAGTAACTTTTTAAAAATTCCTTCAACTTGTTTTGGGTTCAAGGCTTATGCATTAATATACCTGCAACATGATGTCACGAACTTCTTCAGATGTCAACTTTGGCATGTCATCGCGATCGTCATCAGGTGTAGAAAGACAACAAAGATACCGAAGACCTTGGCAAAGGCTGCTTCTTAATCTTGTGAACAAAGCTCGAGATTTGGACATTTTGGTTAGAGTAGATTATCGCATGCGATATCAAGAAGTATTCAGTCAAGAATGAAGTTATGGTAACGCTATCAGAAACATGAGTAAACAAATCTCCGAAGTGTTCAATTGTGACGTAATGAATGGTTTAGGTAACTATGGATTGAGATGCCGTGTAGTGATTGGTCAGAAGTTTGCAGTATGTATGTGTGCCTGCGCAAAGCGCACATTTTGTCACACTGTGTGGCCAATCATAGGACATAATCAAGTGCGAGTATGCAATGGTTATAAGAAGTGTTTTTCTTTTTTTCTCAAGATTATGCTTGGATTTGGGAAATCAATGAGGGGGATATTTATACTGGTATGTTTTGTTACGTCACCAGAGATGTACACGTCATGAATTATTTAATTTGCCATCATAATATGGGAAAATAATTAATTTGACAGTATGTAAGGTCATCATTCTTTTCGACCGACATGCAACAAATATTACAAGTGTTTATCTATCATTTTTCACATCGATTCTGACCCTTGTTAACGAGACGGTCATCTCAACCATCTAGCCATGGAGCGAAATTATTGAAATCTCTACACGTACTATAGGAGGCAGGAACGAACATACTTTGATTTGATAGAATGAATTTCACATGTGGAATGGGGTTCTTTTTATTATTGAATATGTTTGGTTGGAAAACCTTCTAGCGCTATGACTATACCACCCTAACCTACAATTCATTTATTTTGGGGCATATCAATCTGATATTTAGCTCCATTACACAAACAGACAGACATACATATGCTAATACACGCACACCAACTAATGCATCCACACGCACAAGCACACAACCACAAACACACACGCACATACATAAACACACACACACACACACATCCACATATAAAGAAACAGGCACACATATACAACTATCGTTAATTCGAAATTGTAGATGCCAGTTAGAGTGCAAAACAATCACATTGAAGAAAATAATGAGTTAATTTATAGGCAAGATTTATTGTCATTCAACGAAATAGTGCATGAATCGAAATGAGTTTATGCTAGGTTGAGCATCATTCCGTTTGAAGATGCTGTGTTCCCTGACAATGGCATATGGGTGATCAAGTGTTGGTTCTGCTAAACCATCTTTGTAGGAAGATTGGAAATTATCTCATTGAGTAGGAGATGAGCCATCTCGATAGGCTCGATCTCCTGATCATCATCATCATCGCCCTCATCGTCGTCGTCATCAAAGTCGGACATGTCATCATCAATCAAGTCCATGCTGAAATCACTAAGCGACGAGACCGTCGTAAACGTGTCATCGTCATTGTCGTTGGCAATTTCATTAAACAAACTGTCGACATCACTGTCGCTGAATGACGAGATGGTAAATGAATCAAAGTCGGCTATTTCGGCATCTTCCAAGCTCCACAACGATGTGCAACAGCTGCTTTGGATTTCGGCCGAAACGTCATAGTCAGGGCACGTGTGAAACTGAAAAGGGGGAACAATAATCAAAATAATCATGATAATGACTTGACTTGACTTATGCCGTCCACACCATCGCCTGGATGTGTGATGGCTTCTGTTTCACGATGGCTTGCCACATCTTCCTATCTTCGGTCAATCTTTTGGCTTGAGTTAGGGAATGTATGCGTCTAGTAGCGCAGTCCTCTTTTATACCATCTGTCCACTTTTTGGCTGGTCTTCCTCTTGGTCGGTTCCCATGTATTCTACCGTTGAGGAGTATTTGTGGGTATCTTTGGGGGTCCATTCGATTGACATGTCCAAAGTATCTCAATCTTTTGGTAGTGACTTTATCGGTGATTGTTTCTTCCATATTTAGGTTGTTCCGAATGAATGTGTTCCTGAGTCTGTCTAGTCTGGTAACTCCCATGATTCTCCTGAGGCATGACATCTCAAAAGTGTGCAGCCAACCTGAGGTGAGTCTTTGTTGAAGTCTGTGAGATCTTGAGCCAGCGCAGACAGGGCGGTTTCCTTCTGAAGATGCCACAGGGTCGTCGAGTAGATCTCCATGCAGCCCAGGTGATGGGGCTCCATCCTTCGCACCTCTGAGATTTGACCATAAACGGTCAAATTGTTTTGAAATAGAGACGGTAAAGGAGATTAAAGACAAATTACATGATTTTGTTATTCTAGTATGAAACCAAAAGCATTTGACAAATAATTCGGAGAACAAAGGATATTACAGCAGAGCTTAGCTTGAAGAGTTGTATCTTTTATTCCGAGTACGTTAACAATACATGTAAGAAATGAAGTAACTTTTTAAAAATTCCTTTAACTTGTTTTGGGTTCAAGGCTTATGCATTAATATACCTGCAACATGATGTCGCGAACTTCTTCAGATGTTAACTTTGGCATGTCATCGCGATCGTCATCTGGTGGAGAAAGACAACAAAGATACCGAAGACCTTGGCAAAGGCTGCTTCTTAATCTTGTGAACAAAGCTCGAGATTTGGACATTTTGGTTAGAGTAGATTATCGCATGCGATATCAAGAAGTATTCAGTCAAGAATGAAGTTATGGTAACGCTATCAGAAACATGAGTAAACAAATCTCCGAAGTGTTCAATTGTGACGTAATGAATGGTTTAGGTAACTATGGATTGAGATGCCGTGTAGTGATTGGTCAGAAGTTTGCAGTATGTATGTGCGCCTGTGCAAAGCGCACATTTTGTCGCACTGAGTGGCCAATCATAGGACATAATCAAGTGCGAGTACGCAATGGTTATAAGAAGTGTTTTTCTTTTTTTCAAGATTATGCTTGGATTTGGGAAATTAATGAGGGAGATATTTATACTGGTATGTTTTGTTACGTCACCAGAGATTTACACATCATGAATTATTTAATTTGCCATCATAATAGGGGAAAATAATGAATTTGACAGTATGTAGGATCATCATTCTTTTCGACCGACATGCAACAAATATTACAAGTGTTTATCTATCACTTTTCACATCGATTCTGACCCTTGTTAACGAGACGGTCATCTCAACAATCTAGCCATGGAGCGAAATTATGGAAATCTCTACACTATAGGAGGCAGGAACGAACGAACATCGATTTGATAGAATGATCTTCCCATGTGGAATGGGGTTCTTTTTAGTATTGAATATGTTTGGATGGAAAACCTTCTAGCACTATGACTATACCACCGTAAACTACAATTAATTTATTTTGGGGCATATCGATCTGATATTTAGCTCCATTACACAAACAAACAGACATACATATGCTAATACACGCACACCAACTAATGCATCCACACGCACAGGCACACAACCACAAACACACACGCATATACACACAAACACTTCCACATTTAAAGAAACAGGCACACAAATACAACTATCGTTAATTCGAAATTGTAGATGCCAGTTAGAGTGCAAAACAATCACATCGAAGAAAATAATGAGTTAATTTATAGGCAAGATTTATTGTCATTCAACGAAATAGTGCATGAATCGAAATGAGTTTATGCTAGGTTAAGCATCATTCCGTTTGAAGATGCTGTGTTCCCTGACAATGGCATATGGGTGATCAAGTGTTGGTTCTGCTAAACCATCTTTGTAGGAAGATTGGAAATGATCTCATCGAGTAGGAGATGAGCCATCTCGATAGGCTCGATCTCCTGATCATCATCATCGCCCTCATCGTCGTCGTCATCAAAGTCGGACATGTCATCATCAATCAAGTCCATGCTGAAATCACTAAGTGAAGAGACCGTCGTAAACGTGTCATCGTCATTGTCGTTGGCAATTTCATTAAACAAACTGTCGACATCACTGTCGCTGAATGACGAGATGGTAAATGAATCAAAGTCGGCTATTTCGGCATCTTCCAAGCTCCACAACGATGTGCAACAGCTGCTTTGGATTTCGGCCGAAGCGTCATAGTTAGGGCACGTGTGAAACTGAAAAGGGGGAACAATCATCAAAATAATCATGATAATATTGAATTCATAAACGGTCAAATTGTTGAAATAGAGACGGTAAAGGAGATTAAAGACAAATTACATGATTTTGTTTTTCTAGTACGAAACCAAAAGAATTGTACAAATAATTTGGAGAACAAAGGACGTTAACAATACATGTAAGAAATGAAGTAACTTTTTTAAAAATTCCTTTAACTTGTTTTGGGTTCAAGGCTTATGCATTAATATACCTGCAACATGATGTCGCGAACTTCTTCAGATGTCAACTTTGGCATGTCATCGCGATCGTCATCTGGTGTAGAAAGACAACAAAGATACCGAAGACCTTGGCAAAGGCTGCTTCTTAATCTTGTGAACAAAGCTCGAGATTTGGACATTTTGGTTAGAGTAGATTATCGCAAAATCCCAGGCCAATTTCTGAAGAGTTTCGCCAAGGATCTAGCACCAGTTTTGTGTTTCATCTTCCAGCAGTCACTGAACACTGGACAAGTACCATCAGACTGGCGCCTGGCGAACATCACACCAATTTTTAAAAAGGGAGACAAAAGCACCCCTTCAAACTATCGTCCTGTTTCCGTAACATCGATATGCAGTAAGTTGATAGAACATATCATCTTCAGTCAGATAATGCACCACTACGATACCAACAACGTACTACACGACTCTCAACATGGTTTCCGAGCAGGCCGCTCATGTGAGACCCAGTTAATTATGACAGCCGAAGATCTGGCACGTTCACTGGACCAAAAAGACCAGGTTGATGCGATTGCTCTGGATTTTTCGAAAGCTTTCGACCGTGTCCCCCATGAGCGCCTCTTACTCAAACTCAGACACTACGGCATCCGAGGCGAACTACAGCAATGGATCAGATCATTCCTCACAGACCGATCCCAGCGGGTGGTTGTAGATGGACAAGCATCTGACACGATCCATGTGTCATCTGGTGTTCCCCAAGGAACGGTACTGGGCCCCCTATTGTTCATCACATTTATAAATGACATCTCCCATGGTATCACGTCCAAGCTAAGGCTGTTTGCAGATGACTGTCTCATATACAATCCTATTCATGACATCTCGGACCACCATGCGCTTCAGCGGGACCTTGACCGCCTT
>JBAMJV010006215.1:42500-47500 GCA_037951105.1 Echinarachnius parma
AGTAGAGTACAGGATGATGGTCCACCTCTTCGGTGCAACAAGCTCGCCAGGATGTGCGAACTTTGGCTTCAAGCGAGCTGCCGATGATGGAGAACAAGAGTTCGGACCCGAAGCAGCCGCTTTCATCAAAGACGACTTCTATGTAGACGACGGAGTGAAGTCGGTTGCTACTGTGGAAGAAGCAGTGTCTCTTCTAAAGGCAAGTCGTGGGATATGCGAGAAGGCAGGCCTCCATCTTCACAAATTGATGTCAAACAAGAAGGAGGTAATTCAAGAATTTCCAGTCGACGACAGAGCTAAAGGATTAGCCAACCTGGACTTGGAAAATGACCCTCTGCCGGTTGAACGTGCCTTAGGAGTGGTGTGGTGCGTTGAAAATGACACCCTCCAAATCAGGGTCGAGCTACGAGATCGACCATGCACAAGAAGAGGAATCCTCTCTACAGTTTGCTCCATCTACGATCCAAATGGATTTGCCAGTCCTGTGACACTGAGGGGCAAACAGATTCTGCAAGACATGTGTCGTCGCAAGGTTGATTGGGACAGCCCCCTTCCGGATGACATCAGACCACAGTGGGAGAAGTGGAGACTTGAAGTTAGTCAACTACAAAAACTTGAAGTGCCAAGATGCTACAAGCCTGCTGGATTTGGTGACGTGAAGTACGCAGAGTTGCATCACTTCTCTGATGCTAGCTACGATGGATATGGACAATGTTCCTACCTGCGGCTGATCAACAAACAAGATGAAGTGTCTGACTCCACTCAAGCCAGTGACAATACCCAGACTTGAGCTGACTGCCGCCACGATTTCCGCCAAGATGAGTGCCTTCCTAAGAAAAGAGTTGAAGTATGAGAACATACGGGAGTTTTTCTGGACGGACAGCAAAATCGTTCTGGGATACATAAACAACGAAGCGAGGAGATTCCACGTGTACGTAGCAAACAGAGTCCAGGTAATCCACGAAAACTCAGACCCCCAACAATGGTTCTACGTAGACACTGGGTCAAACCCTGCGGATGAGGCGTCACGTGGAATGACTGCCCAGGAACTCTTGGAAAGCACCAGATGGACGAAAGGACCAGCTTTTCTACAAGAAAGTGGAGAGTTTAGGGTTAGTTCCAGTCAGCACGACTCAACCATCAGTACAGAAGACCCCGAAGTACGGAAGGTTCATACCCTCTCAACAACTGCAAATGGAACAGGCACATTCGAGCTAACAAGCAGAATACAACACATTTCCAGTTGGCAGCGTGCAAAAAGAGCTATCGCCCTATGCTTGAAACTAAGACGCAAGCTACAAAACAAGCAAGTCAAAAGGCACGTGAACGTCCAATCACACGGATTGTTCCAAGTGTTGCTGAGCTTGAAGAAGCAGAGATTGAGATTCTACGATGTGTGCAAGCTGAACACTTTCATGACGAATTGGAAGTCCTTCGTGCACTCAAATCAGACAAGGAGTCGGACAGATCGACCTCGCGGAAAAAGAAAGAGAGCATCAAACCTATCAGCGCTCTTTATCGCTTAGATCCCTATGTTAATGACGGCGGTATCATGCGCGTAGGAGGGAGAATCAAAAGAGCCAATATCGAACTGAAATTGAAGCATCCAGTGATACTGCCAAGAAACTGTCACTTGACGACGCTACTTGTTCGACAGAAACATGCACAAGTCAACCATATGGGTCGAGGAATAACCCATAATGAAATTCGACAAACTGGATACTGGGTGATCGGTGGTTCGTCAGCTGTTGCAAGAGTCATATCCAGTTGCGTCGTGTGCAGGAAGCTGAGAGGGTCTTTGCAGCAACAGAAGATGGAAGATTTGCCAAAGGATCGAGTAGACCCAGCGCCACCATTCACGTACTGCGCCGTCGACTATTTCGGACCCTTCCTGATCAAGGAGAAGAGAAGTCTCGTGAAGAGATATGGAGTTCTCTTTACGTGCATGTCATCCAGAGCAGTTCACCTCGAAGCTGCAAACAGTCTCAGCAGCAGCAGCTTCATCAATTGTTTGAGGCGATTCCTGAACCGACGTGGACCAGTACGACAAATCAGATCTGACAGAGGTACCGCATTTGTGGGAGCTAGAAACGAGTTGAGAAACGCCATGGGAGAAATGGATCAAGAAGCAGTTCAGAAGTATCTCACAGAAAATGGAACTGATTGGATACCATTTCTGATGAACACCCCCCATTCGTCACACATGGGTGGAGTTTGGGAGCGTCAAATTGGTACAGTGCGGAGAGTTCTCGAGCCACTGCTGACAAGTTCTGGATCCCAGCTAGATGATGACTCGTTCCAGACATTCCTCACCGAAGCAGAATCGATCATGAATGCGAGGCCACTCACGACATCAAACATTTGTGATGCAGATGCTCCAGAGCCGCTAACCCCCAATCATCTTCTCACAATGAAAGAGCGCGTTGTACTGCCGCCCCCTGGAAAGTTCCAGCGCGAGGACGTTTACGCTCGACAATGGTGGAGGCGAGTTCAGTATCTTGTCAACGAGTTCTGGGTCAGATGGAGGCGCGAATACCTTCAGGAACTACAGCAGCGACAGAAGTGGAATACAATGTTTATTGGAGTGATCTAATATGTCCACAAAGTAATGTGTGAAAATTTCACGTTAATTGGATGTTTTTTTGCTGAGATATGGGCAAAAATGCAAAGTAATATTCACTAATGCTTTGTACTTAGTTTGTACACGGCATGAAATTATCCCGTAGACGCTTTCATATCTGAACACTTCAATCGTAAATATCTTTTGAACGAAATAGACATTTGAAAAACCGAAACCGGTTCCGTGCTTTTGCTGCTAATACGATATGATAAGGTAGGGGAGAACCACTAGAGTTCCAAGTAAGTTTTGAGGATTTGGACAATGTTACTATTAAAGTCCCTTTAATTTACGACTCAACCAGTGGTCTCGGTCACAGCCATGATCGGTCTCCCGTTTTTGTAAATTACGCAACCCCCTTGAAAAATCCTGGCTACGGGCGCGCCTGCATACTGAACACCGACACAGATGCAGCACACACGGTTTTCAAACGCACACATACGCACAAAATGCACACATCCCAACCAATCATACCATAGAAGTACGACTCCAACTGCCATTGTAGAACGAGAAAGTAAACTGTACCGCGCGCAGTCACCGTACCCTATACTTTTGTACACAACCAATGGTGGGCTGACGGCCTTGTTATAAGCAATTATGAAGGCTGGAACTAAATAATGTTATTTTTACGTCACACGACTGCATTGTGGGGAAATGATATGACGAAACAATAGAAGTGTGCGTAAGGCGCGCACTTTAACAGGCGCACTCATACTGTACAGTGTACGTTTTCTATGGCAAAGATGACATAAACGCGTACACTTGTGATTTTGCGCGCAATGCGTTTGATAACAATTTTTGCCCTTAGCCGACACATTGATCCGTGTATGAAAGGCGACTCTTCTGCAAATCGAGAGCAATCATAAACTGTATTTAACACAAAAGTTACCTAAAAGTGTGGTCTTATTGAAATTATTTACGCTAGATATGGAGGTGGTCAATATTTTCATCGCTCAAAGTGATGAATTGTATTATTTAATTCCAGATCAATTTGGAAATACACAGCCAATCATACTTTTGATGACGTTTTGTGACGTTGCAAAAATGCTTCTAATCGCGTTCAGCCAAGTCCCCCCCTGAAGCATACACATAATCATCAAAATAAAACAAGGAAGACAAAATATATCTGGTAAGCAGGTACTTTATTGTGCATAATATAAGCACTATCTGTATGCACTAAATACACATCTTAAATCATATGTGAACTGTCACCACAAAATACTAATAAAGTCAAAATATTTCATTTTTTCTGATCGTGGTATTTCTGAAATTCTCACCTTACCAGTGATATATAAATTGTTATACTTTGTTAATAACAAAAATTATTTTTAAAAAACGGTCCGGAAATCCAGCAATGACATACACAATGAATCGATAAAGTCACTGTGTTTCTTAATTTGCTAAGCTTTACTTAAGACTTTATGAGAGTTGTGTTGCAACAGGTCACATATATATATAATATATTTGTATGAACTATATATTTATGTCGAAACAACAAAAAATGTACATCTTAAGTCAAATATGATATATATTGTGTTACACGTAAACAATGAAAAGTGAGAAAAAAAAAGTGAATGAAACATATACACATTACCATTTATTTTAATTCCTTTCAAAGAATGTCATACATGATGTTTAAAAAACTATCAGAGGAATGCATAATTATGACAAATTTGTTCCTTTTGAAAAAATTTAATTACAATATACATAATATTTGGTTTGTTGACAGACTTATTTCCAATAAGTAGTTAAAGCTTTAATATGTTATCCCTACTTGGGCACAAGGAAACGAGAAAAAGGAATGCTTCAAAATATTGAATAATCAATGACAATCAACACACTAACGTTTGGTGCTTTACTTTTAAGACGTAGTTCATTGGAATACATTTTTTGCTCCGAAAAAAACAGACACCAAATGCATGTATACCAAAACTCTGAAACAATGTAACACATCTTGGAGTGGACTGCACGAATGAGGAACTGGCCCTCCCTCGTCAATGAGACGGCCATCACAACAATCAAGCGATGGAAGGACTTCATTTAGAGAGTTTAATCTTGAGGATTCACGGACGAAGGAACGAACCAATATAACCATGAGTTACATTTAGTATTGATTTCATTGGAACTCAAAATAATGCATGAGGGCACTTTACACAGTTGTAGCAAAAGACACCTATAACTTTGTTCTTGTTTAATAGTTTTGTTTGCATCGATGTTTGTTACAGCATATCTAATATCATTAGAGTTCCAAATCTTGTTAAATTATCATTTTCTTTGCATTGCTTGCTGCATTTTTCTTTAGCTACATTAAATAATATACATTGAAGAGGCAGAACACTAATTTTACCGACATTCAAATTAATGCATAATTGCACTTCATATA
>JBAMJV010006215.1:52500-135830 GCA_037951105.1 Echinarachnius parma
TTTTATAAATAAAACCGTCCTATGTTATTTATATTATGTTTTACCTGCCCCAGTATAGATATAGGAAACAAATATGTAGTCTGGACACCAAGAAAGTACTAGTATGAACACAGTCTAATGGAAATTGCTTTGATAATTTTTATTTGTATTTGTTTTCAGAAGACAAAAGTCAATGCTTAAATTCAGCACAGGTATTGCTTGCACAAAGCCACTAAAAAATAAAAAAAAATCAGCTTCGGCCACAAAATGTCATTGGTGTTTAATTCCACTGGACCAATATATGGGAAAACAAATATAAGAGAATGTTTACTTGTTTTTAGGGGCCACCAGATTCAGATTTTGGGCCACTAGAATTTGAAGGGGAAAAAATGCTATGTCTGTACTTGTTATGTGTTATATGAATCTCAAACCTTACTTCGTATTGAATCGGGCCTTGCTACAAAAAGCTTTCCAAGTTGTTGTAAATGTCAAATTGTTGTAACTTCTCAACTGTATACTCTAGTCCCACACATGCATACAATATTTCTCTCCGATAAAATTGAGGAGATTCAACGCCGTGCCTCTCGTACTGCACTTCGGCAACGTAGACAAGAAATGTCATACGAGGATAGAATGAATATTCTTAAATGGTATCCATTAGAAATCAGAAGAAGATGTTGTTTATATACTTATGTTGTTAAAGCATTGTTCGGGTTGATTAATTGTGATGTGGTTCACGATGCTGTTAAGGTAAATGGTAGATACGTGGACATGGTCAAGTTCATTCACCTCCGGGCACGAACCCAGCGGTTGCATTGCTCAGCCATTCATACTTTCCCGCGCCTATGGGATGGGCTTCCGTTGGATTTGCGATCGGGGGTGGCCATGGACCCCTTGTACACGTGGCTTGCTAGTTTGCGACACCACCTCCAAGATGGTTGATAATTGTGTTTATGCATAAATTTTATCATTGTAATTAGTGTTAGAAGTTCTTGATTTTTTAGTGTTTATTACGATGTTAAAACGTTTGTATACAATTTTTATCCTGTTGGTTTGTTACCATTTTCACTTTGTAAGTAGCCACTGGAATTGGGACGGAAGGCTTTTGGCCACAGTTATTTAGTTAACTTTTTCCAAGCCCTGGCATTCCAATGGTTACAATTTTTTATTTTGTACACTTTTCATGTGTATTTGATTGCCGAATAAAATAATAATAATAATAATAATGCATAAATTTGTTTAGGTATGTAATAAGAGTACATTATTGACTACTGCTGCATAGTACATCCTGCAACCCGACTTTGTGATTTCTGTAAAGGAAAAATGACGCAGCTTTTATGCCCGGCCCAGTAACTCTTGTTTGCAAATTATGACACTTACCTGCTGCACACATTCATAGCAATACTGTTCGTCTGGTCTTTGAGGATGTTGACGCCGATGTCGAAGACATCTTTGCTCTTGACCGCCATGACGTTGTAGTGGAGAACGAAGGAGAGGAGGAATGACCCTTGACCCGATCCCTGCACGACGATGTCGCCATCCTGGATCGGCAGCTATAATAGTCAATGGAGAAGTGATATAGCAATATCAATGTTAAAACGCTATGCAGTAAAGAATTATGATATAGCGCTGCTTAACGAAGACAAATTCACCTTTTGGTTGGTCATTGCTCTTGTGATAGAGTCAAACCTGTGTATAGTGACCACCCAAGGGAAACAAGATAAGTGGCCACTGTACACGGGTGACCTCTAAAGACAGGTTCCATAACACTGGTTTTCTCTGCAAGGGATCACTTTTGGTGGCCACTATAGGCAGGTTGGCTGCTATAGACAGGTGGCCACTAAGACGGGTTTGACTGAAGTTGCGTTTGCCAGATATTCCTGCCAAACATTTGCCTTTAATAGTCAGGGCCAGACACTAGCACATGCCCTCTTGTCCGGGGCAGGTAGAAACTGATGTGTGGAGAAAGTAAAAATTTCATTACTCGCCTAGTTTGGTTGCACGATCAGCCAACTCGATTATTGGTCAACTATGAGAGAATAATGAACTTATAATAATATGGCGCATGATTAATTTTCCCCCGGATCATCTTCACGATACCGTTACGCCAAGGATCACGCCAGAAGCCTTCCTGGTGTATACACGATGAAGGCGGGAACAACAAGGAGGAGGACCCTGAAGCATTGATTGGCTTGATCCGTGTTGAGTCCTTTAACTCTTAATTAAAGTGCCAGGGATTTTAATGTTCTATGGCATTTGTGTGTATTATAACTCGCAAAAGTGCGAGCTTGGCACGTTAGAAGTTAATGTGTTAAAGTGGCATAAGTTGATACTTGTATTTGCTTTTCATTTAAACTTGGCTAGTTAGTGCATACTACTTAACCCCGAGCAAGTGTGTATTACAGGCCTTAGCAAGATGGCACTGCACATCCAATTTCTGAATCAGCTAGAACAACCTGTTAGTAAATAGAAAATTGTGTCGCTAAAGAAGAGAATTTATATTTTTTACGGAAACCACATATTAAACTGCAAAGCTCACCTCAAATTGCTGCAACACGACAGAGTTGTCATCTCTGATGGTGAACTCCTCGCGATAGGTCGAGTCGGCCGAGGTCGTGATGGACATCGTAAGGTCCTTGGCTGTGCTACTGACCATAGAAGCATAGGTAGTCAACGCAAACAGACCCATAACTGTGTCCTGAAATCAAAGAAAAGAAGGAAGAGAGTTTCATAGATATAACAAAAGCGATTTGATCGTACAGTTAAACAAATTGCCCGATTTGGTGACCTTTTAATCTAGTAAGATCATGAAGTCAATTACAAGTGCCCCCATATAGCATATTTAATGCAATTCTACTTGTTCTATGGTTGTGTTTTGCAAACGCGAGTCTTGGAATCTTTGACCTTTGACCTTCTGAGCTCTGAAGGTCAAAGGTCTCTGAGCTCTGAATCTTATCATTACATTAGCTCCTCAACATGAATACAGGGAACAACTCTGCTATCAATCTGTCCAGCTGTTCTTGCTTGTAAGATCGCAATTATGATCTATTCTTGAATAATAACCCTGTGACCTTTGACGCATCATGACCCTAAAATCTAGACAGTACAATAGCTTCTCAAGATATAAACATACAGCTACCAAGTTTGATGTTGACTGTAAAAAAACAAAACAAGTTAATTACCACCATTATAATCAGCATCACCATCATCATGCAAACATCCTATATGGTACATCCCATCATCTGCACTAACATCATCATCATCATCATTGCCATTGTCGTCATCATCATCATCACTACCGCCACCACCACCACTATCATCATCACTACCGCCACCACCACCACTATCATCATCATCATCATCATCATCATCATCATCATCATCATCATCATCATCATCCTCATCATCACCACCACCACCGCCGCCGCCGCCGCCACCGCCACCACCACCACTATCATCATCATCATCATCATCATCATCATCATCATCATCATCATCATCATCCTCATCATCCTCATCACCATCACCGCCACCGCCACCGCCACCGCCACCGCCACCGCCACCGCCACCGCCACCGCCACCGCCACCACCGCCACCACCATCATCATATACCTGAGTAGAAGAATATCCTCCAATTGAGTTCCTCTGCTGACTCAGCCATCTTGCTATGGGAACGCTGCTGTCCATGTCGCCTGAATCCAGATAGGCAAGCAGCCCGTACGCAGTCATCTCGACATCTGCAGAGGGCGGGCCATGGCTGGGGTACAGGAAGAAATCTCTGTCGGCTGGCGTCTTCTGCTCGCCTGCCTGGTTGGTCCAGTAGCCAAGAGAGCCATCAGCTGAATAATGATCAGATTTGTTGTTATAATGGTTATCATAATATGTGACTGGATATAGCAAAACCCTGCCTTTATCCGTACACACTTATAACATAATTGACTAACTACTACTGCAGATGTTTACTTTTACTTTACCTAATTTATCATCATGACAACCACAATAATTATATAATAACAATAGTAACAAAGATAACAATATTAATAGTAGTAAATATAATGGTGATAATGTTAATGATAATAACAAAAATAACAATAATAATAATAATAATAATGCAAATAATAATAATATTAATGATGATAATAATAATGATAATAATACTACTACTAATAATAATGATAATAGATAATAAGTACAGACCAAAATTGATAATATAACAATCATCAGGAATACCATAATTATAACTCTGACATACCTTCATTTGTTTGCAATTCGCCTAGTATAGTGCGGAAGGCTGGGGCCTGTGGACTGTTAGCAAGCACCAATGTGTAGGTGATGATGGTCATGGCGTATACGTCATTTTCCACTTGGGCTTTCCTCCCAACCAAGTAGTTAGCGGCGCTGTTCAATGAGTTGCTGGCACTGCTCCTAGATTCCTGTGAGCATTTAAATCAAATAACAATAATGACAATGACAATAACAATGACATTGAAAATTCCCTTGTTAAATCAAGACCTAGACGAAACGTTAGAGTCAGACAGTTTGCTGATTTCGATGTTCAAAATATACTAGAAAGACAGGTAACAAATAACGATAAATGTTACTCAGTTAGACATGTATTACAGAGCAGTTTACACATTCATATTTTGTTGATACAACGCTGGCCTGGAACAAGCTCCCAAACGAAGTAGTCAATAGTACATCACCATAGGTGTTCTAGAACCAAGATCAGCCAGAGCCACCTACTATTCGACTAGAACAAAGCAGCGCCCTCTCCTTAATCCAGTGCATTATACCTTGCGGTCCTGCACTGTACCACATCCAGATCCAGAATAATAATGATAATAATGATAATGATAATAATAATAATAATAATAATAATAATAATAATAATGATAATGATAATGATAATGATAATGATAATGATAATGATAATGATAATTATAATAATACAAATCTCAATTCTCAAATTTTAGTGGCCCCAAACCTAAATCTGGTGGCCTAGAAAGAAAGAAAACCATTAACAAGCATTTTCATCGATTCCCATTTGGACAAGAACAATTTAGTCCAGTGAAGTTTAGTGGCCTAAAGCTAATCTTTAGTGGCTCCGGGCCAGAGGGCCAGTAATAGTGTAATAATATTATCTTGTGCATTCATTGAATTAAAAATCAAGAAAAACCAGAGGCTTTTTAAAAAGAAAAACAGGAAACATGAAATTAGGACATGGTGGTCTCTTACAGCAGACAGAATCTCAGAAGTGCTGGCTTCGTGCATCGCTATGGCAACGAATGCTGTCAAGGTTTCCACCGAGGACACGCCACCCTGCAGTCATAAGAGTAAGCAAAAAGAAAAAAAAACATATAAATATGTCGCTGATAATAACATACATTACTTATATAGCGCCTAACATGCTTGATAATAATCTCTAAGCGCTTAAAGGGATAGTTGAGTTCTGGTAAGGAGAGTAAGGTTTTAGTGAAACTGAATTTTAGTAACCAAAACCTGCATCATTACATTACAAACTAATAGTTATAACTAGAAAGGAACACAAATTTACAAATGACGTAGTAAAGATCATGTTATCATTCAAAAAGAGCCGTTAAAACGTAAGAGGGCGCTCTCTAAACACTCATCGGTTTCAACCATTTTGAATAAAATATTGTGCATGTGATGCTTTGTTGAAATAGTGATTAGATAGAGAAATAACCAACAACTATTTAAATACCTATTTTGTAACTTTTTGAAAAGAGGAAGCATTTTTTTGGATTTTTAACGGCTGGTTCAAAATTCTCTAATAAACCCGGGGCCCCGGGTTTATTACAAATTGTTATATTTATGGATATTTCAGCCGTTTCTGAACCGATTTTGATCAAACAAAGATGATTTTATTGTTTAAATATTATGCTCTTTCAAATTTTACACTCAGTTTTTCATTACCTCACAAACCAATTAAGTAGTCTAGCGCCCTCTCTACCAAAACTCAACTTTCCCTTTAAGAATGATATTATTACCCCGGTCATAGGACACACTCACAATCAAACCGCACACTCACAATCAAACCGCACTTGACTTGCACTTTCTACACCCTTGGAAGCAAGGCAGAGACCAATTCAGTATTACTGATGAATTGGTCATAACTGGGGGGGGGGGGGGGGGAGGGCTTCGAGCATGTCTTGCAGGCCAAATAAAATTGTTTATTTTACAATTGGATGTCCCCCAGTTATGGTTGACATTCTTGAAAAAGCGATTCAGTCTATAAGATTAGGTCAAGCTCATAGACTTCCTACAACACGCCTGGTACACATACACAATCATTATAGAGGATGATAATTAATCCTAAAAGGGCAGGGGGGGGGGGGGGGGGTCAGTAAAACAAATTGAACTAGATGGATCTTCGACTGCGCGCAGTCGAAAATGATGCCTCCGCCATTACGCAATTTATTTATATCAAGCCCAAATCAACATGCACACATAATTAATTCTGTCAACTCAATGTTGATGGTACTCTGTCTTTTAGATCT
This sequence comes from Echinarachnius parma, assembly GCA_037951105.1. NCBI lineage: Eukaryota > Metazoa > Echinodermata > Echinoidea > Clypeasteroida > Echinarachniidae > Echinarachnius > Echinarachnius parma. The sequence goes on from JBAMJV010006215.1 coordinate 58,998, forward strand.
TGACATATCACAATTATGAGCTATAAGTGACCTTGACCTTTGCCCTCATGACCCCAAAATCTAATGACTACAATTGTTCCCTATTATACATTCAGGTATCAAGTTGGATTGAAATCTGATATTCAGTTCTTGAGATTTCCAATCTCAAGCTACTTTTACATATAAGGAGCCCTGTGACCTTTGACCTCATGACCCCCCAAATCTAAGCAGTTCATTGGCTCTCCAAGGAACATACATGTACCAAGTTTGGTCAGAATCTGTCAATCCCTTCTTGAGAAAACGCGATCACGAGCTATTTTTGCATATATAATGAGCTCTGTGACATTTGACCTTTGACCTCATGACCCCAAAATCTAATCGGATCATCGGCCCCCCAAGATACATACATGTACCAAGTTTGGTCAGAAGCTGTCAATCCCTTCTTGAGATAACGAGATCACAAGCTATTTTTGCCTATATAATGAGCTCTGTGACCTTTGACCTTTGACCTCATGACCCCAAAATCTAATCAGATCATTGGCCCCCCAAGATACATATATGTACCAAGTTTGGTCAGAATCCGTCAATCCGTTCTTGAGATAACGCGATCAAGAGCTATTTTTGCATATATAATGAGCTCTGTGACCTTTGACCTTTGACCTCATGACCCCAAAATCTAATCAGATCATTGACCCCCCAAGATACATACATGTACCAAGTTTGGTCAGAATCCGTCAATCCGTTCTTGAGATTACGCGATCACGAGCTAGTTTTGCATATATAATGAGCTCTGTGACCTTTGACCTTTGACCTCATGACCGCAAAATCTAATCAGATCATTGGCCCCCCAAGATACATACATGACCCAAGTTTGGTGAAAATCCGTCAATCGGTTCTTGAGATAACGCGATCACGAGCTATTTATGCATATATAATGAGCTCTGTGACCTTTGACCTTTGACCTCATGACCCCAAAATCTAATCAGATCATTGACCCCCCAAGATACATACATGACCCAAGTTTGGTGAAAATCCGTCAATCGGTTCTTGAGATAACGCGATCACGAGCTATTTATGCATATATAATGAGCTCTGTGACCTTTGACCTTTGACCTCATGACCCCAAAATCTAATCAGATCATTGACCCCCCAAGATACATACATGTACCAAGCTTGGTCAGAATCCGTCAAACCGTTCTTGAGATAACGCGATCACGAGCTATTTTTGCATATATAATGAGCTCTGTGACCTTTGACCTTTGACCTTATGACCCCAAAATCTAATCAGATCATTGGCCCCCCAAGATACATACATGACCCAAGTTTGATGAAAATCCGTCAATCGGTTCTTGAGATAACGCGATCACGAGAACGGGACGTACGTACGGACGTACGGACGTACGGACGGACGGACAACCCGAAAACATAATGCCTCCGGCTACTTCGTTGCGGAGGCATAATAAAACAAAGTTATGCATTATATTAAAGTATAATAAAGAGCCTGGTTTTGCAAGAGCTGGTAAGGTATGTAAATATTCTGTATATGACTCAAATACAAATATTTAATCTAAAGCAAACTCTAATATCTAAATCAAATGTACCATGTAATGTAAGTGAACTTTTACCTCCATATCTCTGTGAATAACTCTGCCCGAAGATCTATAGCTGCCATCCCGTGACTGTTGCCCGTTCAAGAACTCAAGAGCGCGTTCGACTACAGCCGGGTCGATGTAGATGTAGGGCGCGGCCTGAAGGAACGAGCGCACGACAAAGGCCGTCAACCATGTGCTACCCTCCGCTCCGTCACTGTCGCCAAACGCACTGAATGCGCCGGAGCCGTGTTGGAACGTCAACTCATTCTGATAGCCTGACAAGAAAACGAGAATAAAAAGAGAAAAATTAAAATAATTTGTTAATTTCTATGAATAATATAATGTCCATTTCAACGAAATTAAGGCTGGCAACCATGTGCTACTGGGATCTCCGTTACGGTTGCCTTATGCAACGTTTTTTCCCTAAAATATCACCTCAACAAGGTGCAAAGAGCTCAAGATGAACAGGAACACTAGACAATTTGCCCCCAAAACATGTGTGAAATGTTTGCCTCGGTAGCATTTTCTAAATCCCCAACATTGCAAGAAAAAAAGAATGAGGCTTCTTGTACCTCAATTGGCTCAAAAAAAAAAGTGCCTGAGGAGCCCCTCTCGACTCGTTTTAACCCGTTCAGGACCGATTCATTTTGCAATAACATGCTTTCTCCATAGACCCAAGCCTGAGCATTATCAGGACCCGTCCTTAAGGGGTTAAACAAAAGTTAAAGGGTACCACCACCCAAAAATAATATTCTTATTAAAGGAAGGTAACATCTTTAGTATTCCATTCCATCAACAAGTTCACAAAAATATGTTTCCAGAAAGAAAAAAAATAAATTGGAAAACGCATCACCATTCTAAAGCATGCGTTCATGCGGTCTGAATTACGCAGACTGCTATGTGTGCGGTGAATTGCATCGTGTGCAGAGCGAACGAATCGCCCGGGAATCTATTGTTTACAAACGTGCGCGTGAATAGCATTGGCGCACTCGCAAATGGTTGGCCCGTCTGGAACCAGGAAATAGCAGTGGTTCCGTAAGTGGTGGAAATTAATTGCTTTGTTTATGAATTACACAACCCTTTGCAAAATGTTGGGTATCTATTTGATATCACAAAACGGTACCAAAACATATGTAATAATGTGTTGTTCTTCTTTGCCCGGTGGTCCCCTTTAAAGCTCAATGACAGTAATGGGAAATGTACGCTCTTATTACCAACCATGTGAAAGAATATATTTTTACTATCATGGGACTATACAAAACTGCCTACTAATTTAGGCCCAATGTCAGCAGCATGCATAACGGTTTCAACTGATATTTCTGCATTTAACGATACTAAGGTTTGGATTTTTCCACACAAGCCCTTTTGTATACAATTTCAACAATACTGATCAATTAGTTTGGCCAATAAAGATGCTTTCGGTAACTTTCCCCAAACTGTTATTTGGCTCTTAGGGAGGGCCCTGCCTTCCCAGTCATAAATTCTTGAATATAATTAATTTTCACCTGTCTTCATGAAATTGATGGCCTGATCCTCGATGGTCGGGTTCGACTTGCCCACCTCTGTTAGGTACTTGTAGACAAAGACGTCTGGAGCGAAGGCTATCATGGTCTGCTCTCCGCACCCGGTGGGAAGTCTCAACAGCTCGTCCAGATTACTCATGGTCGGCCCCATAATGTCACCTGCAAAATAAAACATAATTATTCATAGTCATAATACATGTAGTAACAAACGTAGGACTAAATTGTACGTGGTCAGCCACATAATGTCACCTATAAGTTCTGGTAGAAAAAGATGTCTGAAGATGATATAAAATTTCTTGTCTTACCAGTGGCAGAGAGGTCCACAAGATCTGCATCAACATACTCTGTGTATGATGTAAAGTATTGATAGTGATGATGATGATGATGATGATGATGATGATGATGATGATGATGATGATGATGATGATGATGATGATGATGATGATGATGATGATGATGATGATGATGATGATGATGATGATGATGATGATGATGATGATGATGATAGTGATGATGATGATGATGATAATTATACAAATGATGCAAAGGCATCAGTAAGAATTGAATGCACGAGTTTAACTTTGGAATGGTTTAAACCCACGAGCGCAGCGAGTGGGTTTTAGACCATTTCCAAAGTTAAAAGAGTGCATACAATTCTTACCGATCCACGAAATATGCCTGTGCTGCATTTGTTTTATAAAATGGGCGCGAAAAATGTGAAAATCAGACTTTTTCCCAGTAATGGCTAAATTGGCTAAATTTACCGACCCATGGCTTCAAAAGTACCAACCCATGGCTTCAAAAGTATTATAAAATGGGTAGAAGAATCCCTGCATTCTGATTGGTCAATTAGCGTGTACATTTTTTTTACTGATCCATGGCTAGATTTTCAGTTATTTAGCAATACTGCAACGATAGTGCAATTGTATTGACGATAGCGAGTAATATCGTTAATTCGATCAACATTTATTGCTGAAATTCTCGCACCGCGACTGTATGCCTGTGCCGAAGCTCAAGATGGCGAGATCGGGACCTTCTCCGCGATTCGAAATGCTAAATGATGATGAATTAGCAGAACTTTTGGATGATGCGGATGCCAAAAGCACAAAGAAAACGATCAAATTCTGATTCTCCAAGCTTGATAGCTTTGCGAAGCTAAAGGACGTGTACCTACTAGACATTTCAGCCCGTTTTATGCAGCGCTACGGAAGGAAGATGGGTCGCTGTACTCAAAGAAATCCCTCCAGTACATCAGGTATGGGGTTCAAAGGCATTACCTTGATCAGTACAATGTAGACATTACAAAGAAAGAGCTCTTTCCCCAGAGTGCGAGAATGTACAAGGCTGTCTCTGTGAAACTGAAGAAAGAGGGACTGGGTAGTGTAAAACACAAGGAACCCATCAGTGCTGAAGACATGCAAAAGATTCAGGCTTCTGAAATGTTGGATTGTAACACAGCAGCTGGGCTCCAAAATAAGGTCTTTATTGACCTTATGATGTACTTCTGCAACCGGGGAAGAGAAAATGTGCGTTTCTTCAAAGCCAGTGACTTTATCGTGTCTACTGATGAAAACGGGCTACGTTATGTCACTAAGCGAGGCAATCTCACAAAAAATCACAGAGAAAATGATGACGAGGCCGTCGGAGGGCGTATGTATGAAATCAGAGACATGAACAGTGACCAATGTCCGGTGAAAACATACGAAAAGTATGTTTCTAAGCTGTCTGATTCGTGCCCATGGCTTTGGCAAACTCCAAAAGCCAAGCCACCAACCTGTGAAACTGATCCATGGTACAAGAATATGCCTGTCGGCATAAACACGCTAGCCGACAAAATGAAAACCATCTCCAAGGGAGCAAAATGCAGCAAGATGTATACAAACCATTGTCTACGTAGTACGTGTATCACTACCCTTGATCAGGCTGGATTTGAAACTCGCATGAGTGTCAGTGGGCACCGGGGTGAATCTTCCATCAAGACCTACACAAAAACATCGGATGTGCGCAAGAAAGAGATGAGTGAGAAAATCAGCAACCATCTCCATCACGGACAAACTGCTTCTCACGCTGGGCAGACGGGCAATCTTTCTACTACTAGTACTACTACTAGTACCAATATCAACGAGGTCCTGATCTCGCCATCGGCATCAAGCATAGCAACGGCACAGGCACCAGCAACAGCAGTATCAGTCCCAATTTGTCTCTTGACACAGCAGACAACATCTCAAAACAGTGTGAGGAGCGCCAGTCACACATTCAATACCACGGACTGTGTGGTGCACATCCACAACTAGCCTAGACTAGTGGCACTGTATGTAAATGTGTTAAATTGTTTGACAGTTCAATTCTAGTTCCTTCGTTTTTAGTGGACTTTTGGAAAGTTTTGGCGTTTAGCAGAGTTTGTACATAATTATAGAGTTCATCTTTTGGAGTTTGCTACAGTTTCTACAGTTATTACATGGTAAGTATCTCACTTCTCTTCTATTTAGTTCTAATTCTGCATTGGTCAAAGTAATATGTATGTGCGGCATAAAAAAAAAAGGAAAAAAAAATGAAAATCCTATTTTTTTTCCCAGCCATGGGTCGGTACTTTTGCAGCCATGGGTCGGTACTTTTGCAGCCATGGGTCGGTACTTTTCAAACCATGGGTCGGTACTTTTCAAACCATGGGTCGGTAAATTTAGCCAATTTAGCCATTACTGGGAAAAAGTCTGATTTCACATTTTTTCGCGCCCATTTTATAAAACAAATGCTGCACAGGCATATTTCATGGATCGGTAAGAATTGTATGCTCTCGTTTAACTTTGGAAATGGTCTAAAACCCACTCGCTGCGCTCGTGGGTTTAAACCATACCAAAGTTAAACTCGTGCATCCAATTCGTACCGATCCACTCATGCCTGTGCATCATTTGTATACCGACCCATGGCTTCAAAAGTACCGACCCATGGCTGCAAAAGTACCGACCCATGGCTGGGGGAAAAAATTCTGGATTTTCACATTTTAATTAATTATTTTTTAAATGATATAATTTTTTTTTTTTAAATGATAATTTTTTTGTATATCACTTAAAAAAAAAAAAAAAAAAATTTAAAAAGATATAAATTTGTTTTTTTTCTTTTTCTTTTTCAGATCCACGAAATATGCCTGTGCAACATTTGTTTTATAAAATGAGCGCAAAAAAAGGGAAAATCAAACTAAAGTGAGCCATGCATCAGTAAAAAAACTTTTACATGCTAATTGACCAATCAGAATGCCGAGATTCTTCTACCCATTTTATAATATGAAATTGATGACGATGATGATGATAGAAAATTAGTTGTTCTTACCAGTGGCAGTGACGGAAGCCCTCACAGAATCTGGCACCAGGTCGGCAGTAGGAAGGGTGATGCTGAAGGTCTTGGAGTAGCTTCCATCCACGCTGTTAGAGAGGTCCACAAGATCTGCATCAACATACTCCTGGGCTACTCCCTCGGGCTGTTACACGAAACAAATAAACATGCAAACGCTGGCAATTTTGCTTCCTGATACTAATGAGTGCATACTTCCTGTCATGGAAATAATCAATGTCTTTGAGACCAATGTCAACTGTTTTGACTGTCCATAAGGAGGCTGCTATGTCTTTCAACAATACCGCATGAAACTTCATCCATTAATAAACAAAAAAATTGGTTACATAACCGCTAATGTTGAGTTTGCTGCTATGCCAGTGGTTACTAGCAGTTCCCCTATTACCTGGGGCAAGTACAATTTCATAAATGGTCTAGTCTGGTTGCCCAAATGTTCAACTAATATTTTTGTTAAATACAAATAAAAAATTAAAAAAACATTCCCTATACACGTGCAACACCATCTATAAACTAGGGAGCAATTTAACAAGCAGATCGAGCTTCATGTACCTATTACAATCAATTTTGTTTTGCCTTTCTCATTTGTTATTACTTAAGGGGGCAGGTAAGTTTTCTGTTTGGGCAAGGACAATATGAACATTCATGATTTGACTTGCCCCGGATGGGCAAGCAGAAAGAAAAAGGGTAGTGCGGAGGCTCGGTTAAGGTTACTTACCTCTACGCGCAGGAATCTGCGGACCCCGTCCTGCTGCATCCCAGAGGTCGCCGTGACAACGAGCTCCATCATGCCGTTCTTGGTGGGCTTGATGGGGAATCGCACCGTTGCTCCCTTGTTTGCTTCTACAGTCACTTCTTTAGTCTAAGAGAAAACAATAACAATAACAGTCTAGTTCAAGCGATAGCCTTGGTCTAAGAGAAAACAATAACAATAACAGTCTAGTTCAAGCGATAGCCTTGGTCTAAGAGAAAACAATAACAATAACAGTCTAGTTCAAGCGATAGCCTTGTTCATCCTTGGGGGAAAAAACATCATTTTTCTGTGCCACTTTTAAAATTTGGAATACTTTTAATTATGAATCTGGAAATTGTTTAACATAGAACTGTAAGATAAACTAGAGGGGTTCTTTTAAGATTAAATTGGTATAATTATTGTTTCTTTTTTTTCTTCCATTTTTTTTTTTTGGGGGGGGGGGGCACTTTTTCTTTTAGCTCTTTGTGAGGTTAATCTCCCTGAGCAACCACACAAATGTTCACTCAAATTGAACTTTCATAACACATGTGCACAGATCTAGTCAAGATGAAGATCTATAATTATTGATGTTGAAATCCAGTTTTAAACTAGATGGATCTTCGACTGCGCGCAGTCGAAAATGATGCCTCCGCCATTACGCGATTTATATCAAGCCCAAATCAACATGTACACTGAATTAATTCTGTCAACTCAATTTTGATGGTACTCTGTCTTTTAGATCTTGACATATCACAATTATGAGCTATAAGTGACCTTGACCTTTGACCTCATGACCCCCAAAATCTAATCAGTTCACTGGCTCTCCAAGGAACATACATGTACCAAGTTTGGTCAGAATCCGTCAATCCGTTCTTGAGATAACGCGATCACGAGCTATTTTTGCATATATAATGAGCTCTGTGACCTTTGACCTTAGACCTCATGACCCCAAAATCTAATCAGATCATCGGCCCCCCAAGATACATACATGTACCAAGTTTGGTCAGAATCCGTCAATCCGTTCTTGAGATAACGCGATCACGAGCTATTTTTGCATATATAATGAGCTCTGTGACCTTTGACCTTTGACCTCATGAGCCCAAAATCTAATCAGATCATCGGCCCCCAAAGATACATACATGTACCAAGCTTGGTCAGAATCCGTCAAACCGTTCTTGAGATAACGCGATCACAATCTATTTTTGCATATATAATGAGCTCTGTGACCTTTGACCTTTGACCTCATGACCCCAAAATCTAATCAGATCATCGGCCCCCCCACATACATACATGACCCAAGTTTGATGAAAATCCGTCAATCGGTTCTTGAGATAACGCGATCACAAGCTATTTTTGCATATATAATGAGCTCTCTGACCTTTGACCTTTGACCTCATGACCCCAAAATCTAATCAGATCATCGGCCCCCCAAGATACATACATGACCCAAGTTTGGTGAAAATCCGTCAATCGGTTCTTGAGATAACGCGATCACGAGAACGGGACGTACGTACGTACGTACGTACGTATGGACGGACGTACGTACGTACGGACGGACGGACAACCCGAAAACATAATGCCTCCGGCTACTTCGTTGCGGAGGCATAAAAAGCACAATGAAATATACGACACAGTTAACCTTGCATTTAAGTCAAATCCATTGTGACTGCAGAATAAAAAGCTGTGACTATAGGGCTAATGGCAAAGTTCAGGGGTAAAACAAAAATAATCGGAAACCATGAAAAGAGAGCCGCAATAGACTTGGTCAATATTCGATAGTAACGATATTGCCCAAAATGACATTTGAGACTTCAATCCTATACCCAAATCATTGTAAGATATGTCCGAATGATGTGTGAAAGTTTCATTGAAAAAGAACACTGCATTCCTGGTTAAAAAAGCGAAAATTTGCGTCAGCTTTTACAACTAATTACAGTATGACATTTATGACCGTTCATAAACGCTCTTGAGCTGAATGATTATCAATGATAGATATCGTCATACTAAAGGGGCATTTGAAAAAAAATCTAACCCTATTCTATTCTTCTCTTACCATAAGCCAAACAACAAGGTAGAAGAGAAATGTGGAAGCTCAAAGTAATTTTTGTGGAGTTAAGACACTTTACAGGTGCACCTTTAAAGGGATCTAGTAACTTTGTTGACATGTGCAAAAAGTGATTAATGGTTGATGCAATGTATAGTGTTGTTATCTCATATGTCCACAGGGTATTCTGTGAAAATTTCAAGTCAAATGGACATTGCATGGCCAAGTAATGAGCGAAAATGCAAAGTGATATTGGGTGATATTCACTAACTCACTGCATTCACTTTGTACAGGGATGAAAAACTCGCCCGGAGTTTTTCTTATCTGAATACTTCGATCGTACATATCTTTGTAACGAAAGGGAAATTTGGAAAACCGAAACCTGTCCCATGATTTTATTGTTAATACGAATACAACAAGGTATGAGGGAACCGCTAGAATTAAAATTTTATTTTGAGGATTTGGACAATGTTACTAAGTCCCTTTAAGCGAGTTCAATTACCATATTTGTTGTGATCTCTCCACTAATTATAAATAAATAATAATTGCACTTTTCAAATGTTGAAACAAATGTTTTCTGATCTCACCACACTGCCCGACCTTTCCACTTCATTTTGTTTTGTAAGGTTGAGACCGACATACTGATCAGATCCCTGAAGCTGCACTCGGGCCTGTAATTAAGAAGACAATAGATAAATACAATGAATGTATATATATTGTAGTTAAGAAGACATTAATGTAGATAAATAAAATTAATTTATATAGTTTTTTTTTTGTCTCTGAACATACAAATGTAACAGATAAAGGCATTTACATAGGAAACAGTAATGTACATGTAGATAGATCATGAAATTTTGTTTTGTCATAAAACGTACAAATGCAGCAAATAACATAGTTTCCATCATTATCATCATTATCATCACCATCATCATCATATAAGCACTAACAACACCAATTTCCCACCATTGCAACCTCAACCACCATCATCATCACCACTACTGCCATCACCTCTACAACCATCACCAATACCAACACCACTTTCTCAATCAGTATCACTACAACCATTACCATCACAACAACCACAACCACCATAACCATCACAATCACCACCATAAACAACACCACCACCAGTACCACCACTATCACCATCACCACCACCAGTAGTACCACTACCACCATCATCACTACGATCATCACCATCATCACCACCACTACCATCACCACAATCACAACTGCCACAACCATCATCACAAGAAGAAGAAGCAAATTACAGTTGCCACGGTAACTTACATTAATAGACTGGTCCAGGTAGTTGAATACGGTGGCGCTAACCACGAGCTTCTCGCCGCGAACAACCGAATACGGCAGGTTGAGGGAGACAAAGAACTTCTTCAACACGGTGGCCTGCCAGACAAACACAAAATGTGCACACTTATAAACATGTATTTCAAAATTATCATTAATTATTATCATAATTTAATTTCACCAGATTGACTGTTACACATCTAATGTCTATTTTTTTAAGGATGTTCCCTGGAATCATTTTTGTTTACATGTATGTATGTGATTCAATTAAACATCTTTACAAAAAATGTTGCATGAATCAATTTGTTTCACTTTACAATGCCATATATCAACTTCATTTCCTTATTAATGATTAATTAATAAATAAACAAATTGCTCTATTAATCAATTAATTGATCTTATGATCAATTGATTAATAATCATTGATGGTACAGGGCCTTGCCAGGGGGGGGGGGGGGTTGGGGGGGGGGGGGGGGGGTGGGTGGGGGAGGTTGTTGCATTAAGAGTTGCTTAAATGTGCAAATCTAACTGGCTCAAATGCGCATATTTTGCGCATTGCGTTTAATCGCAACTGATTATGCAACACCCCCCTGACCTGGTTTCCAGCCCTGCTTTACCTCAGCAGCATTCTCGGTCACACCCAGTCCTGCTGTGGCATCCATGGAGATGGCAGTCCCAACCCAAGATGTGATGGTATCTGGGAATTGCGTCTGCACTGATACACGTCCCGAGGAACTACAACATTAAAAAAATAATATACAAGTTGATTGTCATTAATTTGAACATGTCATTACCAATATTTTATCAAAGGAGGAGGAGGCCATCAGAGGAATAGGAATTGTCATTGTTGTGAGAGGAAGGGAAGGAAAAGGAGGGGTTTGTTATTGTCAGAGGACGGGGCGAAGTGACAAGGGGGAGTAGAAGATGAGGGGGGGGGGAGAAAGAGATGGGGGAGGAGGAAGAGGAAGGAAAGGGGAAGGAGGACAAGGGGGGTAGGAGGAGGAAGGAGGAAAAGGGGGGTAGGAGGAGGAAAAGGGGGGTAGGAGGAGGATGGAGAAGAATTCACTGTTGGAGGAAAGAGAGGGGGAGCAGGAGAATATACTCACTGTGCCTCTGGGACTACCCAAAGCAAGGTCTCAGTGAAGTCTTTCCTAATGTTCTTCTCAGGAGGATAAGGATGAGGATGAGGAGAGGAGGAAGAGGAGAGAAATAGGTGGAGAAGGAGAAGGAAGAAGAAAAGAAAGAGACAGAGGAGAAGGAGTAGAAGAATACTTCGCTCTGCCTCTGTGTTTACCCACAGTAAGGTCTCGGGAAAGTCTTTCCTGATGTTCTTCTCAGGAGGATGAGGAGAGGAGGAAGGGGAGAGAAATATGAGGAGAAGGGGGTGCAGGAGGTGGAAGAAGATAATGCAGGAGAAGAAGAAGGAGGGGAGGAGAAGGAGGAGGAGAGTATACTCACCCTGCCTCTGTGTCCACCCACAGCCAGGTCTCGGGGGAAATCCTTCCTGATGTTCTTCTCAACAGGATGAGGAGAGGAGAGGAGGAAGGGGGGAGAAATATGAGGAGAAGGAAGAGAAGGAGGCAGAGGAGGTGGAAGAAGATGATGTAGGAAAAGAAGGAGGGGAGGAGAAGGAGGAGGAGAGTATACTCACCCTGCCTCTGTGTCCACCCACAGCCAGGTCTCGGAGAAATCCTTCCTGATGTTCTTCTTAGGAGGATGAGGAGGGAAGGGGAGAGATATACGAGGAGAAGGAAGAGAAGGAAAAGAAGGGGGCGCAGGAGGTGGAAGAAGATAATGCAGGAGAAGAAGAAGGAAGGGAGGAGAAGGAGTAGGGAGTATACTCACTCTGCCGCTGTGTCTACCCACAGCCAGGTCTCAGGGAAGTCTTTCCTGATGTTCTTCTCAGCAGGATGAGGAGAGGAGAGGAGGAAGGGGGGAGAAATATGAGGAGAAGGAAGAGAAGGAGGCAGAGGAGGTGGAAGAAGATGATGTAGGAAAAGAAGGAGGGGAGGAGAAGGAGGAGGAGAGTATACTCACCCTGCCTCTGTGTCCACCCACAGCCAGGTCTCGGGGAAATCCTTCCTGATGTTCTTCTTAGGAGGATGAGGAGGGAAGGGGAGAGATATACGAGGAGAAGGAAGAGAAGGAAAAGAAGGGGGTGGAGGAGGTGGAAGAAGATGATGAAGGAGAAGAAGAAGGAAGGGAGGAGAAGGAGAAGGTGAGTATACTCACTCTGCCTCTGGGACTACCCACAGCCATGTCTCGGGAAGTCTTTCCTGAGATGTTCTTCACAGGAGGATGAGGAGGGAAGGGGAGATATATACGAGGAGAAGGAAGAGAAGGGGGTGGAGGAGGTGGAAGAAGATGATGAAGGAGAAGAAGGACGGGGGAAGAAGGAGGAGAATAAGGAGGAGGAGAGTATACTCACCCTGCCTCTGTGTCCACCCACAGCCAGGTCTCGGGGAAATCCTTCCTGATGTTCTTCTTAGGAGGATGAGGAGGGAAGGGGAGAGATATACGAGGAGAAGGAAGAGAAGGAAAAGAAGGGGGTGGAGGAGGTGGAAGAAGATGATGAAGGAGAAGAAGGACGGGGGAAGAAGGAGGAGAATAAGGAGGAGGAGAGTATACTCACCCTGCCTCTGTGTCCACCCACAGCCAGGTCTCGGGGAAATCCTTCCTGATGTTCTTCTCAGCAGGATGAGGAGGGAGGGAGAGAGAAACATGAAGAGAAGGAAGAAGATGATGAAGGAGAAGAAGGACGGGGGAAGAAGGAGGAGAATAAGGAGGAGGAGAGTATACTCACTCTGCCTCTGTGTCGACCCACAGCCAGGTCTCGGGGAAGTCTTTCCTGATGTTCTTCTCCTCAAAGCTCTTATCGCCTCCACGCTGCACAGCTCCTTCGTCAGGCAATCCAGCATCTGCATGAAAAAACAGACACATCCACCAATGGAAAATAATGAGATTTGGTTTCATACATACATGCATTTTGCATACAGCCCAGCCCCAAGATTTCTTATGGCTTATACGTATATAATATAATGTATATAGTTATATATTATTTCAAATACATATATATATTACATATAATACTTGTACAGTACAACTTAAACCTTCAAATTATATGTTCCTTTACTTCCTATGCGTAATATACTGTAGTATTTACCTACTGCTATATTACCAAACTTATAGGCCAAAGGTGATCTCATGTCATGGTATACGATATACTAATATTACATTCTATCCTAACATTCTATAACCATTGGTTGAGGGGCATATTGAATTCATAGGCCCAAGATATATCAAAACCCATGAAATGAAGATATATCTGAAAATATACATGAAATTTGATTGATAAAGTAGAGTAAACTATTTTTGAGGTGTCCACAATTTGACAAGCATTGCTTTTTATCGGAACCTCTGTTTCCAATATATATGTATTCCTTTATTTTGTAAATGATTATAATTGATTTGTATATTTTGTTTTAAACGGAAATAAATTGAAATTGAAATTGAACATTTTCTTTATAATCGGTCACTCTTTAGAATTCTTATTATTAGAGCAAAGCTCTGCAAAGTTCATTTAAAATACAGTCAAGGAAATATGTCTTTTAGAATACACAAATAAATTATTTATGACACTATTTCACATTAAATGTACTAATGCAAGCGGACACAGTATGGCATTTCACAGTAAACATACTAATCAAGCAAAAATATTAACATCCACATGCACACTCTCAAGTTCATTCATAGACATGATAGTGATGAAAAGAATATATATAACAAAAAACATGCATAAAACATATAGGCAGGTGCAAGAAAATTATGAAAGGTGAAAGCGTAATTATACAGCCAAACCTGTCTATAGCGGCTACCTGTCTATAACGGCTACCTGTCTATAGCGGCTACCTGTCTATAACGGCTACCTGTCTATAACGGCTACCTGTCTATAGCGGCTACCTGTCTATAACGGCTACCTGTCTATAGCGGCTACCTGTCTATAGCGGCTACCTGTCTATAGCAGCTACCTGCCTATAGCGGCTACCTGTCTATAGCGGCTACCTGTCTATAGCAGCTACCTGTCTATAACGGCTACCTGTCTATAGCAGCTACCTGTCTATAGAGGCTACCTGTTTATAGAGGCTACCTACATGTATATATAGTAGCCAATCTGCCGAGAAAGTGGCCATCATTAGTGATCACCAGCATCAGAAATAAATGTTATAAAGCCTTTCTATAAGGGTCACCTGTCTACAGTGGCCATTTTTTTCCCCCTTAGGTGGTCACAATTCACAGGTTTGACTGTATATTATTACACATGAAACAGAGCATTCCAATATTTTCAAACCTTGAGTCTACATTAGTGCATTGAACAAGCTTACAAAAATTAGCAATTACAATGTGCAAAAGCAAGTTAAAACGGAAAATGGATAATATTGACAGATTTTCATAATTAATCAGAAATATTCAAAAGAAAGATTATAAATTTATCCAATGCAACAACAACATGGATGAGGTGTACGCATATGAAAATAAATAGTGAGAACATAGCAACAACAAAATGCACAGGTGCAATATTTTATAGTGAACAATAATGAAATCAAGAAGGTTACTAAATTAAGGAGGGCATTTTCTATTAAAAAATATCAACCAATTTTTGGTTGTCTGTATATTTATGCTGTTCCAGAATTGTTTGTCTGTATGTATATGTTAGGATTTATGTGTGATTTTGCACAAACAAAATACAGTTGTACAGTCAAACCTGTCTTGGTGGCTACCTGTCGATTATAGCGACAAACCTGCCTATAGTGGCCACCAAAAGTGATCCCCTGGAGAGAAAAATTATTTCATAGATCCTTTCTATAGGGGTCACCTGTCTACAGTGGCCACTATTCTTGGTTCCCTTAATAGGTGGTCACTATACACGGTTTGACTGAAGCAGCCAAAACTGAGCAAACTTGCTTAAAATGTGCCAAAATAATATTACAGTGGCAACGTAATATAAACATGTATAGCACATTTTACGCCATCTTCGCTTCATCTGTATGTTATCACTACACAAGCTACATGATATATAATGTACATACATTATCAATTCACAAAGTCCAACTGATATTTTTGAACATGACAAAGCTAACCAGTACCTTTAACACTTTGAATACCAGGTTGTGTGTTTTGTACAGCTCTGTGGCATTTTTTTGTTTGCATTGTGTGGTGGAAATAGGCAACACTGGCATTCTTTTTTTTTTTTATCAACAAATGCACTGACAAATAAGATGGCCACTGAGTGAAATATGTGCATTTCATGTTTCACAGTTTGTGTTTCACAGTTATATCCATACAAGTATTTAATTGTTTCTTGGGCCCTGCGATTACACCATCTGTGGCAAATACAATTCCTGCATTCTGCACAAAATAAAAGGGGAATTTGAAAGTTAATTTTTGACCATTTCTGTTTATTACAAGAGACTCAAAAAATAAATGGATATATAAATTATCGATCTGAACCCATCTTTGTACAAAAAATCTCAGGAGTTTTGACTTATACTTGTCAAAATCAATTATCAAAATATGAGCACAACTTTAATAATCTGTTTTATTTTTTCATCAGCGCACACTATATGTGATATACTCATTATAAATACATTATTATCATTATTTTTTTTTTTTAATTATTACTTTCACATCAAGATAAACTGTAACAGGCACTCATCTGAGCAAGTACCCTGTCAGATAGAATTTGTCAACAGTGAAAAAGCCCACATTTTCTAAAAATTCAGTAGCTAGAAAATAACAAAATGCTTTTTTTTCCCTGAAAAATAATATGATGCTAGGAAGAGTTGTGTTACATGTACATGTATATCATTTTAAGTGAAAGAAAAAAAAACATTATAAGTTTTTAAAAGGGGTAAAAAAGGAGAACTGTATTGAAATTACAATTTATGGACAAAAAGAATTACTAGTCTAGGAGGGAAGAAAGGGAAGATAAAATGTTTTGTTACGGAGTAACATTACAGCAAGTATACAAGAACACGATGCTAAGGGACAAGTATTGTAAGTAAATAGTAAGTAAACAGAGAAAGGTATTGATATGACAATTTACGATGAAAAAGTTACTAGCCTTAAGAGAGTAGAAAGGAAATATAAAATGTTTTGTCATGGAGTTACATTAAAACGAGAATACAGAAACAATATGCTGCTGATATAAGTATTGTAAGTAAAAAGTAGAACAGAGAAAGGTATTAAATTAACAATTTGCAGATGAAAAGTAACTAGTCTAAAAAAGAAAATGGAGGAAACAATAGTTACGGGGTAACATTGAATCAATAAATACAAGAGCAAGATGCTGAGGGTATTTAGTGAAAAGAAAAAAGGAAACAAATTGTTTTGATATCACAATTTACTATGAGAAAAGTAACTACTCTTGGAGAGAAGAAAGGACAATTTACATGTTTTGTTACGGAGTAACATTAACACAAGAGTACAGGAACCACATGTTGTGGACTTGTTAGTAAAAAGAGGAAAGTTTTGATACGACAATTTATGTTGAAAAAAAGATACTAATCTAGAAGAGGAGAAATGAGAGAACGAAATGTTTTTGTTAATGAGCAATATTAAAACAAGCTAGACGGCGTGAACATGTTATTCCACATTGCAAATTTCAAGCATAAAAGAGCTATTAAATGAAATTAACTTTTGAGTGAAACATAGGTACAGTATCTCTCTGAAATGTTAAGAATTCTCTTCATGAAAAAAAAAGGAAACAGAAAAAAGTGTAAAGCACAAATTATCTTGCTAAATTTCAAATCTTAGCAAATTAGTTAGAGGGCTCTATATTTAATGAACTGAACTTTTGAGGGATGAATATTCAAATGAGAAACACACCATACATGTATATTGATAGTACAAGGGATGTTGAGTATACAAATGAAAAATGAGCGACGAAAATGGCCTACTGAGGGACTTGAACCTCTGACCTCTTGATTCATAGATCGCTGCTCTACCACTTTAATAGCTACAAAGTAACCTTCATGGTGGATCTTTTCGAAAAGCCCTTTCTGACTGTGTTCCCCTTAATAATGGTTCTCCCCCACCGTTGTTTAAATGTTCAGCTAATCAGACCTTCTGATTACTAGACCGGTACTCCTACTGCTGACCTATGAGGAGTCGTTAAAGGGTACCACCACCCAAAAATAATATTCTTATAAATGAAAGGTAACATCTTTTATTAGTAGTCCATTCCATCAACAAGTTCACAAAAATATGTTTCCAGAAAAAATATATCATTGGAAAACGCATCACCATTCTAAAACATACATGTACGTTCATGGGTCTGCATGTACGAAGACCGAACGAATCGTCCGGGATTCTATTGTCTCCAAACGTACACGTGAATAGCATTGGCGCACTCGCAAATGTTTGGCCCGTACGGAACCAGGAAATAATAGTGGTTCAGTAAGTGGTGGAAATTAATTGCTTTGTTTATGAATATTACACAACCCTTTGCAAAATGATGGGTATGTATTTGATATCACAAAACGGTACCAAAACATATAATTATGTGTTTTTCTTTGCCTGGTGGTCCCCTTTAAGGATGGTTCGTCCCAAAAGCCCTTTTCAATGCTCGGAAGATAAATGTAGCCAGGGAACATTAACAGCACACTGCATGGCTAATGAGTTGACCCTTTGGAGACAGTTGTAACTGTCACATCTTTTCTAGTACTGACCCATTTTTTCCAAGACTTGCCCCTGACCACCGCGAAAGCGCATCATTTCTTTAGGATATATGTAGCCGTACTCATCATGGATAAATCCGTCAGTAACATACATTATACCAGCGTTCTGATAGAGAAAACAAGAGATTACAAAGGCATGCATGAAAAAGGTAGATATAGTGAGCCATAAGAATACGAGAAATACACAAGAAGGAGAATTAAGAAAAAAGTACAGAAGAATAAGGAGTTTAATAGACAATATCCATGTTGTCAGTATGTTGTTGTACTCGTCAATAAATCCGTCAGTAACATACATGTACTTGTACAGTATACCAGCATTCTAATAAGAGAGAGAAAGAAAAAAAGAGATGAGGAGAAAAATGCAGAAAAAAAAGTTCATATAGCGAGCATAAAGAATAATTATGGAAATAAAAGAAAAAACAAAATGATACAGTAGTTAGAAAATATTCACTGTGTCTATTTCTTTAGGATGTATGTACAGTATGCGTTCTGACTTGTTGTATACATTCATCCATAAATCAGTTACATATATGTGACCGGCTATAGCAAAACACGGCACTTATCGATAATTCATGTTTTGAAGAAATGGGCATTTTAAGTTCACACAATGTGTGTAAAAGACCTATGATTGTATAATTGAAACAAACATATCTTCGCCAATTATTGACCAATTAGTTAGAACAAAGCAAGTGCTGGGTTTTGCTATAGCAGGTCACATATTATACCAACATTCTAATCGGGGGGGGGGGGGGGGGGAGAGATGACAGAAAGCATGTAGAAAAGGGGAAATATAAATGTAGTAAGCTATAAGAATGTCAGAAATAAAAGAAAATTAAGAAAAAAGAAAGCAATCCGACCATTCCAACTATCAGCTCTTTTCAGGTATACTTCATTTCATGCATGTAGTGTCGGGGTAGCAAAAAGAACGAACGTAACAAGATTCACATGCTTAAAGGTGCACCTGTAAAGTGTCAGATATTGCCCAAAATGACATTTGAGACTTCAACCCTGTACCAGAATCATTGTAAAAATATGTCCGAATGATGTGTGAAAGTTTCAATTGAAAAAGAACACTGCTTTCCTGGTTAAAAAAGGGAAAATATGCGTCAGCTTTTACAACGGACGTTTATGAGGTTTATGACCGTTCATTAACGCTTTTGAGCTGAATGATATATATCGTCATACTAAAGGGGCATTTGAAAAAATCTAACCCTATTTTATTCTTCTCTTACCATAAGCTAAACAACACGGTAGAAGAGAAACGAGGAAGCTCCAAGTAATTTTCATGGAGTTAGACACTTTACAGGCATCCCTTTGAGTATTAAAAGGTAACTAAATAAATCCAAGCATTCCATAGCGATATGCAAGAAGACGCATGCAGATGTTTTCCAACGAACCGGCGGCGACGGGAAAAAGACCACCAGCGGGAAACGCAGCAGGAGAGAAAAAGGGCGTGTATCTTCCAGTTCCACGCGCATTATACACAAAACCGTCTGTTGCATATATGATGCCTGCATTCTATAAATTGGAAAAACAATAATGGTATACCGAGAACAAATCTATTATGAGTAATTTTTCCTTGTAATTTGTTTGTAAAACCATCTACGGATATACCATCCTGGTGTTCTGAGACTCCCAAAGTAACAATCTAAGGCAATTCAACGGTACTATCAGAGTTGCCCACATTTCTATTTCTACTGGCATGTATAAGCATAGAGTTAACAGAAACAGATTGCATTATGCAAGTGCATGAGTAATTCCATATATATGTATTGTCAAATATAATTGCTATAATCATATTATACAGATGGCATTATTTTATGCAAGCACACTAGAAGAGTCGAACACCGGCGCCGATTCCATCCGAAAACACAATGCATTGGGGGGGCGAGCATTGTTTGAGAACAATGCTCTGCCCCCCCAATGCATTGTGTTTTCGGATGGAATCGGCGCGCCTGGAGTCGAATATACATTGTGTATACTAATTGCTATCTAATCAACAAATTGTTTACGATCGCAATTTTTCATCTCCAAAAACAATTTTCATCCCTTGAAAACAATTTTCAAGGGTAGATTTAACCAAATCTGAACTTGTAAGAAGGAATAACATATCAAGGTACAGTTTTTTATCTCCGTTTTAATTAATTTTTGTTGTTTTGTCTTCTTTTTTCTGCTAGAATTTATTACAGTCCCATGTATAGTGTTCCGTGTTGTATTTTCTGGTAAACTCAATTACTCAACAAATCTTACAGATTGATCGGGGAAGGGGCTCATAATTTCCTTTATGTGCTTCAGAGACTTCAGTAAATTGAATTATATTTCATAGACCAAAACTCTCTGAAAAAGAATTATGTTTTTTTACTTATCCTTGGCACATTTTGACCATCTAAAAATCAAGAATTTTACTATTAAATTTTTTTTTTTTTTCATGGAAAACCCCAAAAGTTAGGGATGCGGTTAATACACTGGAGCGGGTAATACACCGACAAATACGGTAGATCTTTAGCTTTAACACACAACTAGAAAAGAAGACACACGGTCAAGAAAAGAAGAAACATGGTCAAGAAGAGAAGAAAGACGGTCAAGAAAACCCAAGCAAATGTGAAGTAACAGCACCAAGTAAAGCTAAAGTCGGTGAGAAAAAAAATCAAAACTGAAGTACGAGGAGACAGTTTATCATCCAAAACAAATACTACATACATGTAGTTGTCTGTCTAGTTCTAATAACTGGAATTATGTATAGAGTGAGACAAAACAAAGAAAAAAGATCACCTTTTGACCAAATCAATACAAATTTGCCGAAATTCTATCTAGCTAGAATGCAATGCACCGGGCAGAGCCCTAAAAGCTACCCTAAAAGCTAACGAGAAACAACACCATAACCAGATACATGTAGAGATGTATAAAGCAATACTATGCAGTCAAGTATAGACAGGAGACATGACTTCTATGCTGTATGGCATACATAGCAAAAAGCGCGTAGGGAATGTATTGTGCATTATATGCGCTATAGAATTTAAATTTATTATCTATTATCATTATTATGAAGGAATACAAACATGGAGTATCAGAAATGACTAAACAGACACAAGATAAACAAACAAACTGATAAATACCTCAATCTCTAAATAAAGAGACAAACAGATTCAGGAGATAAGAAAGGTATCCTAAATGATGCTACTAACCAATCAGGGCTTGGAAAATAAATAATGACCAACAAACAAACAAATACAAGACAAAAATAAATGGAAAGATAGATTGACAGACAAGCTATACAATGAAGAAAAGTCACTAATGTGAGGAATGACTTCATCTGTTGTTATGCCGCTATTAACCAATGTCTTCAATGTTAATGACCCACTCAAACATGGAGAACGATGAAATAAACAAACATACAGAAAGACAGACAGACAGACAGACAGACAGACAGACAGACAGACAGACAAAAAGAAAAGATTTAACATGAAGAAAGACACTCCTGTTTCAGACAAGAATTCATCTGTTGCTGAATCAATGGCCCACTCATACTCTAGTGAGCAATGATATATACAAACAAATGGAAAGACAGACAGACAGACAGACAGACAGACAGATAGACAGACAGACATGATATGTCATGAAGAAAGGACATACCAAGTTAGAAAAGCCTTCATCTGTTGTTTGATCAATGGCCCACTCATACTCCATTGAACAATAATATAAACAAACAAACAAACAAACAAACAAACAAACAAACAAACAAACAAACAGACAAACAAAGGGAAAGATATCCAAACAGACAAACAATAAACATAATATGTAAAACATGGAGAAAGCAATACTGCATAAGACAGACACTTCACTCGTTGTTATGCCGCTACTAACCAATGTCAGGCAAAGCCCCTTCTGGCAAGAAGTCAACCGCCCATTCAAAGTCCGGTGGCGGGTAGTATATTAATTCGTCAATTAGAGCGTCTGTTACGTAAACGATTCCTGCGTTCTAAGACGTTATTGAAGAGGTACAGAAAAAACATGCAAAGAACAAGAAAACAAACACTTGTTACAACACGGATACCTTTCCTTCCATAATGCCCCTTGTCTGTCTTTCCATCGAATTTATCATTTTGTTTTTCTACCTGTAGAACGTTTATACAGTCAAGCCTGTGTATTGTGACCACCCGAGGGAAACCAGAAAGGTGGCCACTGTAGACAGGTGACCTCTAGAAACAGGTATTTATTGTTTTCCCCTGCAGGGGGAAAACTTTTTTGTGGCCACTATAGGCAGGTTTGCTGCTATAGACAGGTGGATGCTAATACAGGTTTTATTTCTGTTTGTTCAGCTGTTCAGTAATAACGCAAAAACAATGGATACCAAGCACAGGTACCCATCAAACAACCACGATAGATCAGATGGACTAGAAAAAGGAGAAAGATAAACTAAATATTCAGAGTTTATTCAACTGTAGTCTAAGGGAGCCAAAATAACCAGAAAATAAACAAAACACCCTGGGAAAAAGAACTTTTGTAAACATAGACATAAAGTTCTACTTTTGTTGAGCTGCCGCAAGAACCTTGTGAAGCGTTTGAAACACAAACTGTACAAAAGAAAAGGGAGGGAAGTTTATTAGACAAAATATACAAAGGTATTCCAATGCAGTCTCAGAAAAAAAAACTAAAGCACACTTAGATAAACAAATAAAACAGAGAAAGAAAAATGTTTGTATTTTTATAGCTACCGCGTACCTAATGAAGCTTCAGGTTACAGAAAAAACAGATGCACACACAAAATTTTTGTTTTAATTTACGAAAAAGGAGACAAGAAATTACCAAGTTCCGCTATTGAGCTGCCAAAACACTAATGGAGCTTTTGCCAAACAAAACACAAACAATAAGGATCTACACAAACAAACTAAGATGATGGCTAAAAAAATGAATGAGTAACCATGGCAACCGTTGCTCCATTACTAACCAGGCAGAGCCGCTGCAGCCCATGCAAACTCTGGCATGTCAAAAGCCCAGAGTGGCGGCCTTTCTACGATTTCAAAGACCTGTCCGTCCGTCGCGTAAATGATTCCCGCATTCTAAAATGTTAGGAGAATTAAACACAGGCATACATACATTAAGAATCAAGAAACACAAGAACATACAAACAAAAAGAAATGGCACCAGTGGAGCAGTGCCAAAGGGCCAAACTGGCAAACCTTCCTATGATTTCAGAAACCTGTCCGTCCATCGGGTAAATGATTCCTGGATTCTAAAATGTTAGAGAATTGAACACAGGCATACATTAAGAATCAAGAAACACAAAAACATTAAAAAAAAAAAAAAATGGCACCAGTGGAGCTGTGCCAAAGGCCCAAACTGGCAGCCTTTCTACGATTTCAGAAACATGTCTGTCTGTCGCGTAAATGATTCCTGCATTCAAAGTAAAGTGTTAGAGAATTGAACACATGCATATATTAAGGTTTCCAAAAAATACAAGAGTATGTACATTATGTTGACGCTTCTAAATCACTACAAACCCAAACCAGCTCCCGGGAGTTACAGCAGGAGCAATGCATCAGCAATCAATGAATGGATACACATTTACAAAATACTCACCAACAGACAGACAGACAGACAAACAAACAAAATCACAAGAGATGGGTGTGATGTATGGCTGCTTCTGCTATACCGCTACTAACCAAAACCAGCTCCAAGCATCTAAAGCAGTAGCGTATCGTCAAATCAAATGAACACACACACACACACACACACATACTGACAAAATGACAAGAAACAACACACACCAACAGACAGACAAACAAACAAGAAACACAAAAGAAGGGTACGATATAATATGACTGCTAGTTGCTGTGGTGCTACTAACCACTGTCGTCTGCACGGGCACCTACTGGTATTCCACCAATGCCAAACTCTAACTCTGGGTGATATATGATAACTTCATAGTCTGGAATGTTGGCATCCGTTACATAAACGATTCCTGCATTCTGAGGTGTGTTAGAGAAATATATAATATACAAACAAAACAAAAAACATGCAAAAGAATACTGGTTTGTAAAAAATATGAGGTAACATAAAAGAGAGAACAGGTATTGAGCTGAAACAATAAGAGTAAGACACACAGATACTTGGTAAAATACCCACTTTGTTAATCTATTACATACATGTAAATGATTTCATTATTCCAAGATGTATTCAAAGAAGTAGTTGGAGTATAACAAAACATGCAAAACAATAATGACAATACTTCATAAACAATAGAGTACCGCACACAGTTTCTTGATGAAACACCCACATTGGTATCGGTTACATTAATGATTCCATGATTCTTAGATGACTTCAAAGAAGTAATTGGAGTATACAATAAAACACAAAATGATAGGGACTCACTCAAATATCAGTATGCAATAACGTGAGAAAGAATGTTATTAAAAACAGAGTATGTAGTTACTTCTTCAGATGCCTTCGTTGGTGGTAGATCTATGATATCAGAGCAGTGGAATAGACTGCTTGCTTCATAATCACACATGTTTGCATTCTAAGAAAGTGAAATACTGAATAAAGGTTTAATCAAAAAACTCACACACATTTTCAAAGAACCTATTGTGAAATACTCAGAAATCACTAGATAACGGTTACAAGATGGCCTGAAGAAAGTAGGACAATCAATCTGATAAAAGGAGTCTTGTTTGATTTTCACCTTTCTATTCCAAATTTAGTCACAACATAGACGACACTGAAATGTGCATCCTTGCACGTGATTGGCCAAGAGTTGCAAGAATCCATACAACTGACTGGCTGAGAGTTGAAAACATCTTAGCCTCTGATTAGTTGAGACTTGCAAGCATCCTTGCGTCTGATTGGCTGAGAGTTACCAGCTTCCTTGCTTCTGAATGGCTGATAGTTAAAAACATTCTTGCTTCTGATTGGCAGAGAGTTGCAAGCAATCTTGCTTCTGATTGGCTGAGAGTTTCAATCAGTGTTTCTGATTGGCTGAGAGTTTTAATAATATATTATATTAATACGGTAAGCTTCAATCCCTCGAATCGCCTCCCACTCGAGATATCCTCACCCCGAGGATTCGGCGACTCCCCGACCGTCGCGATCGAAAGATATACGTTTTGCGGAGGACAATAAGGCATTCCCGCGTCGCTCCCGCCCCGTGGTCGTCCTCCAGATCGAAGAATAGGGAAAGTCAGCAATGTCAATTGCCCGTTTAAGAAGCCGAGCATTGACTAACGATTTATCGCCGTAAAAGTATTTGTAAGAATATAAATTGGAGTAGATAAAACAAATAATATATTGAGAAACCATTTTAGATATAACACGTTGCAAAACTACCCAGGTTTTAATAAATATCAATATTTATATTACGCGTATGGTATGGTAATGATCGCTATTGCCGATTGGCATCGTATTTGTAAGTGCATCGACGACAAAATGCGACAACTTCAATTTAGCTGCGGTTATACAACGCGCAATGGCTGTACAGCCGTGTATACAGGTCGCGCAGTCATCTAATTACCCCACTGAACTGTAGTTTATTTGCATAGCTCACTGACCTGCTCACCATCGTCTCTGGTCACTATCTCATTTGCCCTACTGTACACGATACTATAATTGCGCCAGCTTGTGGTAAGATGTATTAAGCCAGCCACGAAGCTACCATGCAGTACCAGAGGAGACGCCGAGGGGGTGGGCGGGGGGGGGGGGGGGGTTGTGGTGGGGGTAGAATGGACGGGGGAGGTATCTGCTCATTTATTATGCAATGCATGTGTAGACGGCTCCTATTCCCTTCAAAGGAATATATCATCGGGTTTCACAAGAGTATGAAAAAATGTATACGCGGGAGAACTTAGTTTGGATATGAATTATTTAGGGGACACGACGGGTTATGTGTCATGCAGGCAATTGGAGACACAGGGGGGGGGGGGGGGGGGCAGCGGCGAAGCTAGCAAGAACACGAACATAGTGTACTGTATCTAATTTGATACAAGCGGAACAAATTATCGGGGGTGGGGGTAGAATGGATGGGGGAAGTATCTGCTCATGTAGCATGCAAATGCATGTATAGACAGCTACTATTCCTTTCAAGAATATGAACAAAGGTATACGCGGGAGAACTTAGTTTATGATATGAAACGTGTAGGGGACACGACGGGTTATTTGTCATTCAGGCAATTGGAGCCGCGGGGGGGGGGGGGGGGGGAGCGGCGAAGCTACTTTATTAGCAAGAACACGAACATATATTATTGTATCTATTTTAATACAAGCGGAACAAATTATGGATCATATGAAATATGGGGGATAGCTGAATAACTTTGCGTGGATACTAAACCTTAATGATTGTGTTATACATTGGCCGGATGTATCGCCCCGACGGGTTGTTGGGTGGGATCGAATCGCCCGAGTCTATTTTGTCTTATTATTTAAATGATGAATGTGGGATATTTAGTAAAGTTTTAAAGTGTCGTTAATGTCATCATCGTCTTTCTCTTACAAAAACCCGCGGATTTCCGCGGGTACAGCTAGTCCTTGCTTCTAATTGGCCAACAGTTGTAAGCATCCATGCTTCTGATAGGCTGACAGTTGATAGCATTCTTGCTTCCGATGCATTGACAGTTGCAAGATTACAACTATAATAAGGTCTACAGAAGGCGGGTCATTAAATCCTGTAAAAGGATTTATTTGTGTATGATTTGCAGTCAGTCGCAGTCTGCACTGTACTTGCATTTTAAATGCATTTCTATGACTATATACTGTATATAGGGAATTGTAAGCATCTTTGATTGTGATCGGTGCCTATGCTAATTCAACATGTGCATCTGAAAATTAGTCTGGCAGACATACACACTGTAAAACCCTTATATGACACAGTTAAATTAGATCAATTTACAGCTTTCCATGTTATGAAATAAAGCTTTTAAACAAAACCAGAACGTCAATGACGTAGCGCTCATCCGCCATCTCGCAACATCAAATATCGCAAATTTCATGTGGTACACTTTTCAACTGGTCAAAAAATAAAAATGTTATGCCCTGGAAGGGACATAAAAAAAAAATTAAAAAAATTAGAGTGAAAAAAATATAAATTTGACACCCTGGAAGGGACATGGGAAAAAAAATAAAATAATAATAATAAAAAAAAAAAAAAAAAAAAAAAAGGAAAAACAAATTATAGCTGATTGCACTGCCGGGTCCCAAAATAAAAAAATGATAAAGACAAAAAATGTAAAAAAAGTAATAATTAACAAATTATACAATTCTGTGTAGAAGTTTTGAAGCCTCCTACCTATCAGATAAAACAAAACGAATACAAATTGGTTGAAAAATGAAGGAGAAGAAGCAGTTTATGTGATTTGAAATAAATTTGCATAATTAATGAATTTTGAAATTGTGTGTACAAATTTTCAAGCCCCCAATTAGCCCTATCAGATAAAGCACACAGAATCAAAATCTGTCAAGAAATGAGGGAGAAGCATTTTTAAATTTTATTAATCTGCATAAATTACAATAATTAACATATGGAGCAAAATTTCTACATTCTGTGTAGAAGTTTGGCATACCAAACTTAGTTCTACCAGATAAAGCAAACCAAAAATCAGTTGACAAATGAAGAGGGATTTTTTGTGATTTTGAATAAATGTGCATAAATTTGTTGCATAAATTTGCATAATTAATGAATTTTGGAATTCTGTGTACAAATTTTGAAGCCCCCAATTAGCTCTGAGATAAAGTAAACCAAATCAAAATGGGTTGAGAAATGAAGTTCTAAGCATTTTTTATATATTTTGAATAAATTTGCATAAATTAGCATAATTAATGAATTTCAAAATTTTGTGCACAAGCTCATCGGGCCCTTCGGGCCGGATGAGCTAAAAATCTTCATCCAAAACCACTATCAGCTCTAGAATAAATGTTTAAGTAAAGTTTGATATATCAAATCGCTATATTTAGACACATATTTATCAGTTACGGTACATAATGATTTGGGAACCCTCACCTGGACTTGTTGATGATTTTAAGTAGTAATAGAATGAAGGGGAATTAAATGCGAGTGCAAATGAGGGTATGAATTAAATTGTTCTCATGGAATGCTACTTTAAACAATAGCCCATAATGCGATATGTAAATCAAACTCGAATATAGGGTTTAATATAGCGCTTAAAACAAATCTCCATCTAGGCTCATTAATGGTTAACAGCCAAACATAGAGACAAATCATCATCATCATTCAACAATAAGCCTTGTTTAGTGGTTAGATGATTGCTGTACATGCCAAATGTACTAACCAAACGCAGAATCATCCATCCACGCAGAAACATCCATCCTCGGCCCATCATAGTAGAAGGCGGAATAAGAATAACTATTATCCGGCTCGTCTTCAACCTCTCCATCTGTGAAGTAAATGACTCCGGCATTCTACGTTAGAAATAAAAAATAACAAAGGGAACGTCTGAAAAAAGCAGGACATTCCATCTAGTAAAAGGAGTCTTTTGCTTAATTCTCACCGCTCTACTCCAATTATACAGATGCAGCAAAATAAAAATAAACTAGATGGATCTTCAACTGCGCGCAGTCGAAAATTATGCCTCCGCTATCACGCGATTTTAATATCAAGCCCAAATTAACGTGCACTGAAATAATTTTACAAAATATTTTTTTCATATATTTCGATTCCTGTGACCTTGACCATATGACCCCAAACTTTGGCTCCCTAAGAAACATTCAGGTACCAAGTTTGATTGAAATCTGACATTTAGTTCTTGAGATTTTGCCATTATAGTCCAGTAGATGGTTCTATATGTCGTGTATTAGACCTGGAGACATTCACAAGTCCAATGTTTTTTTTGCTATTCATGTTCTAAATGGTTTATAGAGAAAATTCAGCTTTGTTGCCACCTCGGCAACATTGAGCAATTTTTTTTATAAGCATTATAAAGATAATGAGCTAATTTGCATATTTCTGAAATAAGGTCAGAGGTCATTTGCTATCTAGAAATAGTTCAAACATAATGAAAACTATTATTTAAAGGTGTTTTGGGGTAAGGAATCCATTTCCAATGCTTATTTGCGTGTGCCATATGGGCAACACCCTGAAATCCAAGATGGCTGCCCCTAATTTGCATATTTATGAATATTTTGGGTTTTGGTAGTTTAATCCATTCATGAGCAAAAAGTACAGGATCTTATGTTCCAATCATGTTCTACATATGTATTAAAGATATTTCAGCTTTGTTGCCACCTTGGCAACAATCAGCAATGCATATAATTAGCATAATTAGGTTTTTCACCTAATTTGCATATTCCCATAAATCAAGTAAAATCGTATATATTGTGACCCCGAAAACTAAAAATTACGAGTAATACCACTTTTCCAAGGTTTTGGGGGGCAACAAATCCATTTATGATACTTAATTCGACATATCTCCATGGCAACCCATATAAATCCAAGATGGCCGATCCCAAAATTAGTCGAGCTAGGATACATGTATTCCTTCTTTTGGTTATAAAAGCTCGGGATGATCTTTTTTTTTTAGTTCAATCATTGGAATAAGCAACTAGAATACTGGACTCATAATTCAGTTTGGTCTTAACAGTAAAAAATAATACATTTAAGAAATAAATGCGATCAAACAGACTAATAACATTCTTTCCTTACAAAAGCCAAAGGTGGCCATCTTGGATTTATGTGGGTTGCCATGGTTTTATGTTAAATTAAGTATCAAAAATGGATTTGTTGCCCCAAAAAACCTTGGAAAAGAGGTATTACTCGTAATTTTTAGTTTTCGGGTTCACAATATATACGATTTTACTTGATTTCTGGGAATATGCAAATTAGGTGAAAAACCTAATTATGCTAATTATATGCATTGCTGATTGTTGCCAAGGTGGCAACAAAGCTGAAATATCTTTAATACATATGTAGAACATGATTGGAACATAAGATCCTGTACTTTTTGCTCATGAATGGATTAAACTACCAAAACCCAAAATATTCATAAATATGCAAATTAGGGGCAGCCATCTTGGATTTCAGGGTGTTGCCCATATGGCAAATGCAAATGGGCACCGGAAATGAATTCCTTACCCCAAAACACCTTTAAATAATAGTTTTCAATATGTTTGCACTATTCCTAGATAGCAAATGACCGCTGACCTTATTTCAGAAATATGCAAATTAGCTCATTATCTTTATAATGCTTATAACAAAAATTGCTCAATGTTGCCGAGGTGGCAACAAAGCTGAATTTTCTCTATAAACCATTTAGAACATGAATAGAAAGAAAAACATTGGACTTATGAACATTTCTAGGCCCTAGAGATGACTACTGGACTATTACAAGCTTTTTGGCATGTATAAGTCCTGTGACCTTGACCTCAACCTCATGATCCCAATATTTCTTTGGCTACGTTGACTCTTTCTGATACATTCAGAACCCGAAAACATAATGCCTCCGGCCACTTCGTTGGCGGAGGCATAAAAAAGAGATAAGTTGCAACATCCTTGCTTCAAATTGGCGCTCAAGAATACTCAAATGCTCAAGAAAGAATAAAATAACAGTCCACTACACGGCTAAAACAGTCCTCCTTAATAGGACTAAAGTCATTTTTAGGACTACCAAGTCCTCCTCATATTCATGGTGCTACTGGTGCTACTGGTTATAAAGGTGGGGTTGACAATTATAGTATAGGTACACAATATTCAAGACAAACCATCAACCTACATGGTAAAAGAAGAAAGTTGATAGGTTTATAAGATAGTTTGTAGATGCCGCACGTACTAAACCAAACAAACATATTAGAATTAGAGCACCTGCCTACACACATACACACACACACAGACAAACAAGCACACACACAGACAAACAACCACACATACACACAAACACTCGCACAGAAACAATGGAAAGAAAAGTGTTAAACAGTTTGAAAGAAATGGACACGAAAGTTAAGATTATTTTCACAAACCACCCATTTATAATTCGACTGCTTTCAAGAGTGGTTGTACATATAGGATTAACATAGATACCCCATGCAGAGAACCAATCAATAACTTACAAATTTCTAACTACACACACGCACAAAAAGACGGCAACCATGTGAAAAAGACGAGTGCTAAATAGTCAAAGAAGAGGAACAAGCAGTAGAGATAATCACACACACAACATTATAATAAACCATCAATCTACAATCAAACTTGTTCAGTGGTTATAAGATTATTGACGATGCCACGCGTACTAACCATAATCAACCATCGGGGCCCCTTCTAAGTAGAAGTAATTATAATTATAATCTGGCTCGTCATCAACCTGTCCATCGGTGAAGTAAATTACTCCAGCATTCTATGGTAGAAATTTGGATTTAAACAATTGCAATGAAATATGAAAACAAATCCAATGTTTGTCGTAATATCAATAATAATCATAATGAATGTAAAAGACTGCTGAAAGCTGCTTATCCGCTATGAAGTCAAGTGCAATCAAAATGAGTCAAAGTAAGTGCCAATTTAAAAGCAATTTCAAAAGTAAGTGCTGTTTATCAATAATAATAAACAGGTAGCATACATTATAAACTTTTTGTTCGTAAGCTCACTTTATAATACAAGAGAACTCTCCCTTCAGCTTTTTTTGTTCAGATGGCCCAAAATGATGAAATGTTACATTCAGATAGACTCCCCCATCATAGACTTGTGCCTTGTACATGTGTAGACCCTAATTTGTTGTTGGCCAATAGAGTATCTAAAGGTAAAATAACATTCATGGTGGCAAATGGCGCCCAGGCCACAGCTAAAATGTGAGTCCTGAACAGTTTCTAAGGGCTTTAAGCCCTCCGCACACAGAGCCGACTCGACCCGATCCGACTGGTTTTTCTTTCGGTTCAGCTCGGTATACGTTGCCTCAGGACTCCTGTTTTGCCAGCTAGTCAAGAGCCAGTCGGAGATCATTCGAGGCCGATTTCAACATGTTGAATCGGCTACGACTGAGCGAAACTGACTCTAGTCTGACAGGGCTACGACTGAGCGAAACTGACTCTAGTCTGACTGGGCTACGACTGAGCGAAACTGACTCTAGTCTGACTGAAAACCAGTCGGATCGGGTCGAGTCGGCTATGTGTGCGGAGGGCTTAAGAAACATAACAACTGCCCCTGAGAAGGCCAAGGTGGTTTCAACTGCTGGAAAAAAAAGTGATGGCATCAGTTTTGGGGGATGCAAAGGGGATATTCACAACAAGCAACTTTCAAAGTCTTGTGTCAAAGGTAAATTACACAGAAACCTGAAAAGGAACAAGTCAGTAGTAAGTCATCTGAAGAGCTGAAATAAGTGCATGACAAATTCCAATGATCGAGCTGACATCACCCCTTCATAGGTTCAAAACTCGTCATCCTATCCTCACATACCTGTATATCAAAACAAGTATTAAACAAAATGCAAAACAAAAATTTGCGCAACATTAGAGGTTGTGGCAGAAAAAACGATGGGTGTGTAGGTTTTTAGTTACCATTACAATTTCTCCTGTAGTGTAGTAGGGGGAAAACACCAGAATCTACCAGAATCTGTTGGCGAAAGGCTTGTGAACAATTTTTTGTAGCCTATCATATTTAAGAATTTAGAAGGTTAAGGCAGAAACAACAGGCGTGTACGGTTTTTAGTTACCCTATTATGATTTCTCCAGCCGTTCATCCTGAAATGATGTAGCGGAAGAAATACCAGAGTCTGTTGGCAAATAAATTGCTTAAAAAAAAAATCCCATCCTGGATTCAGCGATTTTAATACGCTACATATACAAAGACTCTGAAACCTGATAAACAATACATTTTTGTATTATGGCCAATCATTTGGGAGATGAAAGGAGGTCGTGGAAGAAACAAAAAAGTTGAATTTGGTTTATTTACCCTTATGATTTCTCCTGCTGTTTCTCCAGTGATGTAGCAGAAAAAATACCAGAGTCTGTTGGCGAATAAATTGCTTAAAAAAAATCCCATCCTGGAGCAAGCAATTAACTCTACATATATCTGAAACTTGATATATATTTTTGTATTATGGCCAATCATTTGGGAGGTCGTGGCAGAAACG
This sequence comes from Echinarachnius parma, assembly GCA_037951105.1. Taxonomy (NCBI): domain Eukaryota; kingdom Metazoa; phylum Echinodermata; class Echinoidea; order Clypeasteroida; family Echinarachniidae; genus Echinarachnius; species Echinarachnius parma. The sequence goes on from JBAMJV010006215.1 coordinate 92,314, forward strand.
AAAAAGTTGAATTTTGTTTATTTACCCGTATGATTTCTCCGGCGGTTTCTCCGGAGGTGTAGTAGGGGAAGAAACACCAGAACCTGTTGACGAACGGATTGTATCCTCCGGAGTTGGATGACGTGGTGTCGAACTTACTCACAGACTCCAGGACCTTTGATGATGTATAGGCAAAAATGGTTGGAAAGTAAATAAAATTAAGACAAAATTACAATGATTGTTAAGTTGTTTGGATGTGTTTGATCTGAATTTATTTATTTTCAACATAATCGCATAATACAAATAATTATACGAATGATAGAAAAATGCATTCATTAAACATGCATAACTGTTCAAGCCAGCATTACTTTTTATTAATTGTGATCCATTAACTTTATATTTTTTTCTTCCAAAAGTGATAATTGAGACTTCAATCATATACCAATATCATTGTAACATTCTTGAGAATGATATGTGAGATTCTCATAGGAAAGAAATAAAGTTTACCTAGTTAAAAAAAAAGAATAGTAAATCGATGTCAGAATACCAACGAATGCAACCGGCGTTGTCTCTATGTCAAAGTTGATGTCATTAGACATCACAACTTTGCAATTGATCGCAACTTTTTAGGTAGGAAAGGGGTTGGGTTGCTCTCGTCAGCGGTCACAAAGCTTAACCACAAAATATGCAAAATTCAGCCAAGTTTGTGCATTGGGGCTCATTGTTAGGCATCAAAACTTTGTGATTGAATGCAACTTTGCGATTGAACGCAGTATTTTTAGGTAGGGATGGAACTTGATTGCAACTTTGCGATTGGGGGTGGGGTTGCTTAGTACTCACCTGGAACTGTGTGATGTCGTTCCCGTCAGCCAATAGCAGCACGCTCTTGTCCACGGTCAGAATACCGACGAACGCGCCCGGCGTCGTCTCTACGTCAAAGTTGACGTTATCTCCAGGCTCGGCCGACAAGCGAGTAAAGTTGACGCTGACCTGCAAAAAGAAATAGATATAATGATTTGAACATATTTCTATTATATGCATAGTCATTAGTGCCATGTAGTCAAAATTGTATATCTTTGTTATATTTGGGATGTTTCTGAACCGATTCTTCACAAACAATCTTGGCTCTATTATGAAAATTGTCACGTTCAGCAACTTGCGTGTCTTGCCCTTTCTAAACAAATAAATTCCAGCACAATGTAAAAATACATTTTCCATTATTATATTACCATTTTTCTTGGCAATATCAAACAAAAAGTGCTTGTTAATTTGGAATAGGGCGAATGAAAAAATGTCAAAACAAACAACAAATTCCATATTTGCATGACTTTGCAAAATGTCCCTGTTTTTCATGACTTTTCCAGGCCTGCATATTGTTTGACAAATTTCCTTGACTTCTCCATTTTTTCCATGGCCCCCATGAACCGTCCCTGTAATATTTTGTCCTTCAAATTTTTTTCTCTACTGCCTCGTGAAATATTATCCCCTCTCGACCATTTATAACAAGATTGTCCCTTTAACCCTCTGAGTAGTGTGGTCGACTCATCAATCATGTCGCATTACAAATACAAGTCACAATACTCATACATCAGAATCAGATTTGTTCCCAATACTGTTTATATTACAGGTTGTTGAAAATGTGGAAAATTAAAAAAATCAAATCAAATCAAAAACTCAGAAAGTTAAAGTGATCATCCTTACAGGGTTGTCGAAGACGACGTTGACCACAAACTCCAAACTGTCGAGGATGACCTCGCCTTCGCTACCAATAAAGGAGACGAGAAGCTTGCTCTTGGGCGACATGTCGGCCGTGATGGTTCTCTGAAGCGTGTAGGACTGTGCGACGCCCTCTATAGTCTCAGTGTGGATAATGTTGCCCCGGGAAATGATCTATGAAAGACATTAATCGAAATCATAATGAATACAACATTAAAAAAAACTAGATGGATCTTCGACTGCGCGCAGTCGAAAATTATGCCTCCGCTATGACGCGATTTTTAATATCAAGCCCAAAATAACGTGCACTGAGTTCTGTAACCTTGACCATAGACCCCAAACTTTGATGGCTACATTGACTCCCAAGAAAAATTCAGGTACCAAGTTAGATTGAAATCTGACATTCAGTTCTTGAGATTGTGCCATTACAAGCCATTTTTGCATATATATATATTGAGTCATGTGACCTTGACCTTTGACCTCATGACCCCCCAAATCTAATCCAATATTTGCCACCCCGATGTGTATGTAACTCATTCCAAGTTTGAAATTGATCCGTCAAACGGTTCTTGAGATGCTTTTTTGCACATATATTGATTCCTGCGACCTTGACCTTTCACCTCATGAACCCCAAAATCTAATCAGATCATTGACACCCCAATATGTACACTCATACCAAGTTTGAAATTGATCCATCAACCGGTTCTAGAGATATCGCGATAACAAGGCATTTTTGCACATATATTGAGTCCTGTGACCTTGACCTTTGACCTCATGAACCCCAAAATCTAATCAGATAATTGTCGCCCCAATATATACACTCATACCAAGTTTGAATTTGATCTGTCAACCGGTTCTAGAGATATCGCGAGAACGAGGCATTTTTGAACATATATTGAGTCCTGTGACCTTGACCTTTGACCTCATGAACCCCAAAATCTAATCAGATCATTGTCACCCCAATATGTACACTCATACCAAGTTTGAAATTGATCCGTCAACCGGTTCTTGAGATATCGCGAGAACGAAAACAGGACGTACGGACGGACGGACGTACGGACGGACGGACGGACGGACGGACGGACGGACGGACGGACAACCCGAAAACATAATGCCTCCGGCCACTTCGTTGGCGGAGGCATAACAATTTTGGGGGTTTATAATAAATTCTGTGAAGTAAAGATAAAAAGAAAAACAGTTTGCTACTGGGCAACATGTCGGCCGTGATGGTTCTCCGAAGAGTGGATGACTGTGTGACGCCATCTATAGTCTCGGTGTGGATAATGTTGCCCCGGAAAATTATCTAAGGATGACATTATTCAGATACATTTAATCATAATGAATACAAAACAATACATGTTGAACTATTCTAGGTCAGCACACTGGGATATGCTTCATTATGCTACATGTATGTGGCATGTGTTAAATCAAAAATATACATTATTATTATTTTTTCAATCAAAAATGTAATTAATATTATTATTTTTAATAATAGCCAGACTCACCTGGTAGGATAGTTTTCCAGGAGATGTGGTAGATTCTACAATGAACGTGGCCTCTGTCCCGACCTGCAATAAAAACAAAAATAATAAATCAATCAAAATATGACTTTAAAGGGGAATGAAACACTGTAATTTTTGCTTGCGGTTACCGATAGGTGCAGAACATTTGTCTCTTTTAGTCGTATATTTCCTCTTGGGTATCATTCATAATGGAAATAATAATTTTTTTAAAACCACTATCAACTGATTTGACTGACCGCTGGAGGCTGCCATGTTTTCTAATGGTACCGCCTGAATGCATCTGAGCGCGCACTAACGCGGTTAAGTAACCGCTGCTGTTGAATCTGCTGCTATATCAGTGGTTACGTAATCCACTTTTGTTAGTGCAAGGTCAGATGACGTTTCATATGGTACAGTTGGAAAACATGGCAGCCTCCAGTGTTCAGTCAAAACAGATAATAGTGGTTTAAAAAACATTAATTATTTCCAATATACCGTAAATACCGGCGCAATCGCCGCATCCGCGTAAACGCCGCATGCCGACTTTGGGCATTGAAATTGAAAAAAAAAAATGTGGGAGAAAAGTGCGCTAGGAAAACTGGCGACAAAAAAAGCGGGAATAACGGCGGGAAACCAGAAAATCGGCTGGGAAAATGTGCCAAATTTTAGCATGAAATCGGCGGCGCATGAAATTTAACCCTACTGTACTGCACTGTACTACAGAGAACCAGGTACTGTGATGTACGTACGTGCAAATGCAATGCATTCATAACGCACGTAGCTAGATCGATGACAGCTAGGCGAGCGCGGCGCTGGCAGTGTGCATTTGTTTCGTAACTTGGAAGTTAAAAACTCAAATCAGATTTTGCAAATATCAGCAAAAAAGGTGAGAAACCATTCTAGGCCAGGGTAAACGTAGACAATTTGGCTATATAATGTTTTATCACGCAATACAATACAGTGCAATACACCCAATAGTCCCACACCTGCTGAAATGTGTTGTTTTGAGGCCAGTCAAGAGTGACATTTTGACATCTCCGCGTACACGCCGCACCCCGACTTTGCAGGTTTTTTTCGAGGAAAAAGTATGCGGCGATTACGCCGGTATTTACGGTAAGTGATACCCAAGAAGAATCATATGACTAGAAGTGACAGGAATTATGCACTTATCAGTAATAGTTAGCGAAAATGCCAGCGTTTGGCTCCACTTTAAGATACGAAAACTGGCAGACATCAGAAGAGAACACGCACATGAATACAAAATGCCATGAACTACTTCATTTCTAATTCAGGAATATTCAAAACAGCAATCAGAGAGATAGTTATGAAATAAATGCACCTCAATAGGAAAATCGTTGCTTAATCAGGGAGAATTCCAATTTTGTTTTTGTCAGGATGTGGGGAGAGATCTGTACAGTAAATGGGCACTTGGCAGGACTTTAATTCTTGAAATGCTTGAGCAGCACAGCTAAAGCCAAGGTAATAATGCTACAAGTGCTTTAAAACTACTGTGATGAAGCCCAATATAAAAATGTATAATCATTATGATTATGAATTGTACCAACAGCATACTTGCCAACATTTGAATTTTGGAAAGAGGGACAAAATTGGCCGGGGGTCCAAAGTCGCAACATAATTGCACAAATGTGCGGGAAGTGCACATTGCAAGCACAAAGTCCATTGCGACAGGGGTCCAGGCCTTGACGTTTTTGAGTATTAAATGCATTCTCGACCCATTTTTCATAATTCTTCCAAAATTACTAGGTAAGATTTGGTCAGATTTACATTTAAATGTTGTCTCTATACATTTAATATTTTTTTTAAACTTAAAAATCGGGACGTCCTGATTTTACACTTCTAAAAAATTCAAAAAACGGGACAATTCCGATAAAAAACGGGACAGTTGGCAAGTATGCAACAGTGGTAAACTGGGTACACCTTCACTTACAGTGAGCGCGGATGAGGATTCTGCTCGGACCTGGATGAACACACCGCTGCTGGACCTGGACTTGCGCAGGGACTTGGAAGCGGACGTCCTGTACTCTCCGGGACCCAAGTCGCCAGTAGCGGTCCCATAAGTGTCCACGTCAGAGGGCATAGTTGCACCCCTGGCCAGTGTCATGACACCCTGATACTCAGCCTGTGGTAATGGGAGAAGATGAACACCTATTAATGATGGTGATGGTGGTGGTGGTCGAGGGGGTGGGGATGGGGATGGGGATGGTGGTGGTGGTGGAGGGGGTGGGGATGGGGATGGGGATGGGGATGATGGTGGTGGTGGTGGTGGTGGTGGTGGTGGTGGTGGTGGTGGTGGTGGTGGTGATGGAGTTTGTGATGGTGATGGTAATTAGGGTTAGATTCATGTCAATTGTATTGTCCTGAAATAATAATAATAATAATAATATGACAAATTTATATAGCGCTTAATGCAAACTAGCCTCTAAGCGCTTGATAGATACATACTGTACATTCATTTTATTTATTTTATTTTATTTTCAACATAATCACATGATACAGAATAACTATACAAATAATAAAGAAAGAAATGGACTTCCTGTATATTAAAAATAAACATGCATAATAAATCAATTGTAACATAATAAATATTTTGTATTGAATGAATGTTGTTTGGATTCACTTCTTACCACACTCATCTTCCTCTCTATTTATGGTACATTGTAGATAAATGGTAGATAAATAAAATGAAAATAAAATAAAAATAAATAAGACGAATCAAGGAGCGAAAGAACATTTTCTTCTATTAATGATGACATCTCCCCCCCAAAATAATACTTGGTCACAATAAACAGATAGAAATCGTCTATACCGTAAGTGTCAGTTGGTTCTCGTTGCCTGCAGTGGTTGGGATGAATGCCTCCACGACACCAGTGTTGGGTGCGATGGTCAGACGCTGGCTTGACCATTCAGCAGCCCGATCGTAGCAGTTGGGTAAGTCGCAGATACTAAGGGTGATACCACGGGCACGCTCCACTTCCGAAAGGGGACTGCCATCTTGGTGACTGACCACGAGCTGTTAGAAAGAGAGTTGAGATATTAAATGAAATGCAAAGTAGTAGACCTGTACATGTATGCGACACAATGCTAGCAATGAACTGTTCTGCCTTAATTGTGGCCCTGTCTGGCAAGTTAAAAAAAATCTTGATCTTTCTTTGGAACTGGTGGCCCCAAAACGAAGTAAAAACATGACAAATTCTGTTAAATTTAGTTGCCCATTTGGCCGAGCAAAATTGGCAACACTGAATCTTGCTGGCCCAAAGCTAGTTTTACGTGGCCCCAAGCCAGCGGGCCTGTGCTTATTTCGACCACAAATTTGACAGATGGTCAGTCTCTGGTGTGACCGTTTATAGCGGTCAGAAGTCCAGGGGGTACTAAGAGTAAGACCTCAAGAGAGCTCTTCCCCAGAAAGGGGTCTGTTGTCTTGGTGACCGACTACAAGCTGTTGGTACGACAGTAATGAAATGAAATGTAACACAAGTTAAAATATTTATTACGTATATTATTAAAGGTGAATGACAGTAGTGGGAAACGCCCCACCCCCCCCCCCCAAAAAAAATTAAATGTACGCTCTTATTACCAACCATGTGAAAGAATATAATTTTACTAATATGGGATTATACAAATTTGGCCAAGAAACCGCCTACTAATTGATATATTTGCAAAATTATAAAACAGATCTACTATAAATCGTATCGCCACCGCGGAATCGCCAATACGCTACGTGCAAATTGTCCTCGTGCGCTACACGAGGTCTTCGCTATACGGGCTTGTCCCCAGCTTGTCGATATCTCCAGCCCAGTGCTAGCCGCGCGGACAGGTGCGAACGGGCGGTGGATTTATAAATTTCACAGTCGAGCATTGGATTTCTTCCAATATTTCTGTATTTAACGATGCTTAGGTTTGGATTTTACCACACAAGCCCTCTTTATCACAACCATTATGATTCTCATCATCATCATCAACATCATCAAAATCATCATTATCATCTTTATCACCATCATGATCATGATGATGATGATGATGATGATGATCATCATCATCGTCATCGTCATCGTCATCGTCATCGTCATCGTCATCGTCATCGTCATCGTCATCGTCATCGTCATCAAAATCCTGACAAAAAAAAACAAAATAAAAAGGACAACTCACATAAGCCTGATAAGGCAGGCCGGGCTTGAAGTTTGAGCGGCTGACAGAGTCGGAGAACTCCACCTTGATGGGATAGTTGGAGAAGCTGAGTTTAGAAGGATCAGAGCTCTGCGTGATCCCGGTGAGGGATTCTGTCACGTTGGCCGCGAAGTTAAACTGGTCCCCACTGTAGAGGTCCACCGATCCACCGCGGAAGTTCTGATTCTTCAATGCGATGAGCTGGCTGCGGCTCACGGTGACGACAGAGCTACCATCAGTCTGAAAACAAATGTATAATTATAGAAAGGGGATTAGGCTATTCATGTTAAGAACTTAAATACAAAACTAAAGTAAAACTGTAGAGTGGATTCTTGCAATTTGATTTGGCACTCAGATGGTTATTTGCATTTGCTTGCACAATGATCTGTGAAAATACCATGGCAAAGGGAAAATTTGTTTTTGGTTTTTACCCAAAAAAAGAGCAAAATTCAAAATAAAGAAGATAAAATATACACTAGCTTTTCAGTAGCATTACATGCAAATCTTGTATTATTATACAAAATTATACATATACCGTAGTTGCTGGAGAACCCGGACGGGGGGAGAACCCGGCCAAAAAATGGACAGGGCTACCTTTGAAATTAGATTTGCCGAGAATGCACTGAACATGCGACTCGAAACTTATATCAAACGATTTATCTGCATATTGCTCATAAAATACATGTATATTGCTGTTCTGTAGTCCTCCTGGTTATCCAGAAAATCGCTTGAAAGTCAGTCTTTAAACTCCAAAATTTGTTATTTTTTATTTTATTCACGATAATTTGAGATTACAATTTTTATAATCTTTATTCTCGCTTTTGTAAATCTACGCTCAGTAGTTCATTTCGGTAGAAACTTACACCAATTGGACCGGAATATCGCGTTGCCTTCGCTGATAAAAAATTATCGCTCAACGGCAAAGCGGGTTTCCGCACGGCACGATTTCATGCACGAAGGTTCAATTTATCGCAGTGCAGAACCCGGACACCGCGCACGGTGCGTGTACAAAGTCAATGACGCACTGTGTTGTGTGTGACTGTCCGGGTTCTCCAGCACCCACGGTATATGTTTATGTATATGGGCAATTCCGTATGAGAGAAGGCAAAAACACCACATCTCAAAGTTGAGCAATCTTCCCTAAATCAAACTGTTATCAATAGAGGAAAACTTGAATTTTAGGAAACTGAAAACCGTTTGTATATAGCTCGATTGGTTTTTCAAATATTTCTGCTTGAATTGAACAGAAATTTATGACCTTTTATTCATAAATCAGCTTCATTTTGTGAAAATAAAGTGAATCTTTTAATTCAATGACTGTTTCTGCTCATTTTCTCATATTTTCAATACGATGTTGTAACAATCACAAATTGTAAAGCATGGGCAGTAACTTCATTGCATATTTTTTTGAGAATTTTTTTAAATCTATGCACATTTGATCGTAATTCCGTTACGATAAAACGATTTAAGTTTTTCTCAATATCTTATTACTTGTTCTTTAGTCATGTCATTGTGAATTCTCTTCCTTTACCATAGTCCTAAGAACTTCCAACATAATTTTCTGAAATAATGTCACTACTTTTTCCAAAAATGGCGTAACAGTATTAGTAATTCCGTTACGTAACGGAATTACATGCACATGGTTTGTAAGGTATTGAATGATATTGCTGAAAATAACATTTTTTCTTGTTCTGAATGTAGAAATACCCTTTAAATAGCATGAACTGTAGCTATGTAGACAATAAGTCATTATACATACATGTACTGTACAATGTTACTTTATCTGACTCATTACCTCACATGCTTCATATTGCATCAATGGTGATTTAACTAAATTGATACACGATAGATAATTTCTCTAATTTCTCCATGAACATAATAGAGATGATAATGTTCTATCATTAAATTAGTTTCCAGCAAGAACCACTTGACTGAAATTATGAAGATGCAGCAGATTCATGTTCGTACTTTAGAAAGGGAAAAACGAAAACAATAACAAAAATTAAAAAATATCCAGTAATTACTATGACACTGGTTCTACATTTATTTTCTCACATTAATTTACATTGATGTATTTTAAGATATAAATCATACCTTCAACTTTCAAGGAGATTTAATATTAATAATTTTGTATGTAGATTTGAATATCATTGATCAGTTAAGGGCTCATAACTCACCATTAATTATGTAAATTTGTATTAAACTGAAGCATATAAAATCATACATAAATACAGAATAGGCTTCAAGATATTCAAAACTATACATAATACAGGCTAAGATATGTTTTATTCATTATCATAAAGTCAGAATTCATTGAGTGTTCAGTGTGCTTCTGTATGCAGATCAAAGAAGATGTACAAAGTATTTGCATTTTCAAATGGGAATTCCTAAAGGTGTCTTTCATTTTTTGCAATTCAATTTTTATATTTTATATATGCCAACTTTTTGTATTTGGATCATACATGCTTATAGTTATATCCGTACATGTATTTCATGAAATGAATGAAAACACATTCTAAATTGATTTGAGAGTAAATTAAGATCACTTTAGGATGAATTTTTAAAAGAATAATTTTAGAATATAACAAGAGTTTATATTTAACAAATCTCGATTTGTTTGTAATTCTGTTACGCACACACATAAATTCAGGATTTGTTCTGGTCCTTATGTAAGAGTTTAACAATGCATACATTGTTTAACAATGCATACAAATTAACAATGCATACAAATTCTTTACTATAGACTGTACGCAGAAAAATGTAACCAAGAAATTGCATTTTCATGGGTGGATTCATGGGTGGATTTCACAGGCGTAATTCCGTTACAGTGACATTCGTTTGTCTTAAGGAAATTTCAGAGGTTAAAACAGATCATATCTGGAAAAAAGATGTACCAAATTCAAGTTTGTAACTTAAATGATAAGTTTTTATTATCAATGAAGAATTTTTTGTGGTAGCTTTTGCAGAAAATCATTACAAAGTTAGTGTAGAATAAAAGACCCCTTTCCGTTATGATTGTATTTTGGTCTCCTGACGCTACAGTGTTATAGATTTGTACCTCTAGTACCCCTGCCAGTTATTAAAGTTGTAAAAACTGTGGAAGTGAAAGGAATTTTAAATATGATTAAGAAAACAGAGCTAAAATTCACTTATATGTCATTCTGTAACAGTGGAATTGCCCATTCACAATTGCATTTCCATTCACACAGATTTCCAATATTCAGGAAGTTTACGAGGCTTTATAGCATTGAAAGTTGAATTATTTGACCTGTTTGTGATTTTAAATTGTTTAAATGTTTCTTGATATTGATGATGTGCAGTTCTTTAGCATGTCACATAATGTAGGTACTTTTTTTTTTTTTTAATTTGGTTTTTTTCACAATTTAACCATTTTTCTTGAAGTAAAGGAAAAATTAAAAAATGTTGCTATTGTTTACTTCAAATATGGTTATTATTGTCAAATTATTGATTTTTGAAAAGTATTGAAGCTAAAAATGTGAATTTTTTGTTGTTCATGTACCGATTTGTGGAAAAGTTGATCCCACTGCTCAAGTTGTGTAATTCCGTTACACACTTTAGTGGACATAGTTTCTAGGATTTTTCTTTCATTTAATTGATGCAATCCTTTTTAATTTCTTGCCTACTAATATGAAGCTGAAAATAAACCGAAATAAAGCTGGAGTTTAGCAATATTTTTTTCAAATTTCATTCTTATTTGTATTTTGGCCATATTTTCATTTATTTTACACATAACAAGTTCAAAAATTGCTTTACAGATATGTCAAATTATGGTTTATATTCAAGTGCTAGATAGCCTTGATGTTTGCATTAGCATGTAAGAAAAGTTGAGTGCAAAATAAATGAGTTTTCCTTGTAACTTTCAGAGATGTAATTCCGTTACAAATTTGTGTAATTCCGTTACAGTGGTCTTTTTTCAAAAAAGTGAATTTGTGAACTTATCATTGTGTTGTTTATGCACATAATTGTTCCAAATTGAAGTTGACATTATCAAGATAGAAAAAATACATAAAATCAGTTTCAAAGTGTCTTATATTTCAGAGAAACTCAACGCAAACTTGTAGCAACAAAAAAACTCCATTCTCCGGTAATTCCGTTACGGTCACACATATTGGTCTAGTGTGCAACAACACATGGAAGATATAAAACCATTTCCCTATCATGTTGTAGCCTGGTTACCCGTGCAACTTATATAAGTATCAAAATTTACATAAGTCATGAGAATATTGCGCAGGGAATGAAATAATGAGCAAAAAATGTCTCTGAATGTAATTCCGTTATGGTGGAATTGCCCATATATCTAGCGAAAGTTCACAAAAACAAGGGATCTAGTTACATTGTCAAAATCATCATAACTTACTATCATTGTATTCATATTACCAATAGAAGCATGTAACAGCTTTTGGTTTTCCAAATTTCTGTTCCGTAATAAAGATATGTGTGACTGAAGTGTTCAGATGTATAATTATCTAGTGGACAATTATAGCTGTGTACACAGTCAGTGTAATGAGTAAGTGAATATCACTTTGCATTTTCGCTCATTACTTTATGACATATATGACATTAATTTACCACGGAATTATCACAAGTCACTCAGAGGACATATCAGATCACAGAAATACACATTTTATCAGTCAGTTTGTGTACATATGTCAACAAAGTTACGAGATCCCTTTAAGTACAGCCAGGCCATTAGACATACTGGGCACTAAATAAAACTCCTGACACTTTTGATTGTAAATAATTAAAGAAGAATACAGTTATATCGAAGCAGAAGATAGCTGAAAGGTGTACATTTTATTTGGGTGTGGTCTCAATTTCACGATTTGGTCACAAAAACCTGTACAAATTGAGAAACTATGTTCAATTCAATAAAAAATGTGTGTATGTGAGGTGTATGACAATGCCAATACTGTAAACATGGTAATGTTCGCGGTGCATTAATTATCGCTGATTTCGCGCTGATGTCGGCGTCCGCGAATATTAAAAAACCCGCAAATGCTCAGCCGCGAAATTAAAACTCCGCAAATGTGTTTCTGTGTCGCTCAGCGCGAAATATTAATCGCGCGAAAATAACAACGTTTACAGTAGTCCTTCTTAATCCTCCTTTCCACCTGGATTTGAAGGGGCTGCCCGAGATATGCAGGGTTAGGGGCCATCTACAAAGTATGTACGCACAAGGGGGAGGGGGGGGGGGTTAAATTTGATGCGTACGCTCCATTGAACCACGTGTATAAAAAGTGCGTACAGGGGGGAAGGTGGGGGGGGGAGTCAATTTTGGACTAAAAATTGCGTACGTACTTTGTAGATGGCCCCTTATGCATTGTCTGCCAACTCATGAAAAGTTGCTATGGATTGCATTTCAGTAGATCAAGCGCAACCAGATGGTCGGGTGGACAATTGTATGGTAAACACACCCATTCACGTGCACACAGTTTCTCAATGTTGTACATATAAGGTGTTTTCTTTTAATACCACATTTTGAAATCTACTTTTGGACAAATTTATTAACTGTGTGAAATTGATGGTGAATTATGAAACAAAACAAAAAGGTACACTTTTCAGCTAGCTTCTTCTTCAATATGGATAGAATCCGTGCCACACTTTTTTAAATTATTCACAATGAAAAGCGTCTAGAGTTTTATTTATATGTATTTATTTAAATGTATAGAGCTGATATTTCGCCCTGCAATCGAACAGTTTTGCCATTTGACCTCTGACGAAGTTACCAATCATGTGTGTACCTTAAACCCATTGGGAACAAAATGCTAAAGCTCCGGAATGCTTTAAAGTCATAATAAAACAGTATTGGGAAAGTTACAGAAATCAACTCTATATGCCAGACTAACTGATCAACATGGTTAAAATAGTATACATTAACCATCTGATTTCCAGCAGCTACCCAGCCGAACTCGGGTGCAATGTGGTTTGCACGTAATGCGCATGCCTGTCCGATGAATGCGGATAAATTGAGTCGGTGGTAGGTGAAAGACTTCTCTCATTTCGAACAGTTTATTGCTCAAATAGTAAATTTCAAGGCAGTTTCTGTCAAACTTGTTTACATTAACAGATTAGTGATGATAAATTTGGTTAATATGGTGTTAACCCATTCCCTTTGATATTCTGAAATCCCCATAGACTTTGTACATGGCCCACCCGGTTCCTGTAAGCAACGGGTTAAAAGCGTCTAATTCATTGTTTGTGTGTGGGGCTTTCCCAATACTGTTGGCTCATACATGTACATATACTTTGTAAAAGAAAAAAGTTGTTAATTGGGAATTTCCCCTCATTAGCATGGTCAGGTCACCTACCCTGGGAGCACAGGAACTAGAAATGAAAAGTGATTACTGACTCACTGTTTTCTTGTTAACTTGAATTCAAGATATTTTCTTTTTCATAACATCCACCAAAACAGTACTTATATGATGATATACATTTTACCTGGGACTTTTTCTTCAAGTAAATATTTAAGGGCTTATCAAGAACTTGCAAGCTAATTAATCTGTAAGACAGGGATGATCGTCTATCCGAGCACAGGTACTAAATGAAAAGTTGTCACTGACTCGCTGTTTTCTCGTTAACTTGAAATTCAAGATATTTTCTTTTTACTTCTACCAAAACAGTACTTTTATCATATTCCTGGAAATGTTATTCTGGTAAATTTGAAAGAGATCCATTATTAATCTACATGAGGTTTTTTTTTCCAATAATGATAGATGAGACTTCACTCATATACCAATATGACTGTAAGAGTCTTTTGAATTATGTATGATAGTTTCAAAGAAAAAAAATCAATGTTTACCTAGAGAAAAAAGGGTGAATGGTGTCAGATGTTATAACCACCCAAATAGTATTCCATATCATATGCATTGTCAAACAAGACATCGCATTGATTGTAACTGTGCACATTTATAAGGCAATAGAAGAGAACAATGATAGTTTTTCTTTTACTCACTTGTCCAGTTATCTTGATTTCCGCGGAGTAATAGGACTGACTAATGGTGAGAGAGTATGATCCCTCTACAGGCTTCCCGTATGTGTACCTGGATGGACGAAAAGAACAAATCCAGAATGCTTTTATAATGTTTACAGATTTTAATGATTCACTATAAATGTTTTATTAGATACAGTGCTTATATCTAATAATGATTTTATAATATAAACAGATTTTAATCATTCACCAATGTTACCATAGATATTGTGCTTATAACGATTTTAAAATACATACAGAGTTTAATAATTAATTTATTTTACCTTGTAGATACTGTGCTCATATCTTATATGATTAAAAAATATATACAGATTTTAAGAACTAACTTATTTTACTTCGTAGAAACAGCGCTTTTATATATCTCCATACATTGTAGGTTGCCATCTGAACAATTTCATTTCATTTTATTTCATTTCATTTCATTTATTTCCACATTCTGGATTAAATACAACAAATACAATTGAATATAAAAAACTGATGCTATTACAACTACTGTACAACAATTATAATTAGCTTTTGTGTGCACACAGGTAGTGCACATAAATGCGAAAATGTACATGTTTGAATAAGGAATCCACTAACATTTCTGTACTAAACTTGGAATAAAATGTAAAGAAGACAATTTTAGGGGAACAAATCATAGGCGAATGTAGATCAGACTTCTATCTTTCGATATAAGCCACTAACTTGGCACAAGAAGGGCAAAATACATAATTTTCAAGCAAATTAAATAGACTTTCCTGGAAACCAGGAAAACGTGGTTCCCGTCTCTGAACAGATCTCACGGGAACCGTGTAAACACAGTTCCCCGGAGTGAAGGGCTTAAAGGGGACCACCAGGCAAAGAACAACACATAATTATATGTTCAGGTACCGTTTTGTGATATCAGATAGATACCTAGCATTTTGCAAAGGGTTGTGTACATGTAATTCATAAACAATGCAATTAGTTACCACCACTTACGGAACCATTATCATTTCATGGTTCCATACGCGCCAAACATTTGCAAGTGCGCCAATTCTATTCACGCGTATGTTTGGAGACAATAGAATCCCGGACGATTCGTTCGCTCTTGACAAAGGTAGTCTTCGTACATGCAGACCCATGAACGCATGCTTTTCTGGAAACAAATTTTTGTGAACTTGTTGATGGGATGGACTACTAAAGATGTTAACTTTCATTTATACAAATATTATTTTTGGGTGGTGGTACCCTTAAATAATTTGTTGAAAGATGTTACTGTAAAAAATAACTCACTTTGCAGATACAGTGACTGGCACCTCAGCATCACTCAAATCAAAGAAAGAAGGCAGACTCACAGTGACCTCAAACTTGGGCAGAACTGGGGAAGGAAACACAAAAATAAGTCATCAAATCATTATTTTTTATATTTACCCTTTCAAGGGGTATGGTAAAGAAGGCGCTGCACAACACTTTTTTTTGTGAGGTAATGAAAAAACTGAGTGTCGAATTTGAAAGAACATACTATTTTAATGGCAGAATAAACTTTATTTGGTCAAAATCGGTTCAGAAATGGCATGAAATATCCATAGATATAACATATATGAATAAGTGCTGATAAGGGTTAGTTTCAATGATTTTAAACAGACTGCTACAAAGTCTACACATTTGTAAAACATTTAGTAAAACATATTTACTAAATTACTAAATCAACTTGATTTTGCTTTACATGTATATATCTATTGAAAGGGAAAGGGGAGAAGAAGACAGGAGAAGAGAAGAACAATTACTTACCATATTCATCAATTTGGAAGGTGTAATCATAAGTCTGGCCCTGTGTAAGAAAAAATGAGCAAAAATTCATAATATTATAAAATGGATTATATAACAACCTCAGTTTTCATTTTTTTTGGAGGGGGAGGGGGGGGGGGGGGGGGGGGGCTTGTAATGTTGAGTTCTGATAGATAAATAACCAGCTACATATATATCCAACCAAGAATACATATACTAAGTATAAAAGTTACAGACACAGGAGTACATTATACTGTTATTAAATGGCGTTGGAGGGTATAGCACTGAATATTACATCCCGAGGGATTTTAAATGCTATTGAGGGAAGAGTAAATAAGTCCCTCGACTTCGTCTCGGGACTTATTTTCTTCACGAAATAGCATTTGAAATCCCGAGGGTAGGAATATTCCGTGATTTTCCCGACAACAAATTTAATAACTGTTTTATCATCTGACTGTCAAAATCCGTTTCACTCGCTCATCACAGAAACACCCGGCGCTACACAATGCAGAATTCACCCAATATTCATGTGCACAAAAGTCGATCGGCGTACTTACGATTCCCTTTCTCAGCACTAATATCTCAACATATTCAGATCACTCATTTCTATCATAACTATTTGTCGATTGTTTCTTTCGATTATGTTTACCAGGTCACTTTCTGATCCAATTGTACTGAAAATCGCTGATTTTCGTTTGTTTTTTTCTTTCGTTCGCTGCCCGCGAGAGTCACCTGACATGCATGTAAAAGTAACACGGTACGATACACCTTGACGTTGACTTGCGAATTGCTGGGGTGTAATATACCCATGCGCTATCCAAAAATAGAACACGGCGGCGGCATGTACTGTATTTACTAAGTCAGGTGATAAAAACACATAGAGCACTATAACACTAATTGCCCATTGACAAAAAAAATCATTCGGATGGGCATATCTCAGGTAATACGTAACCTATTCCTTTGATTTTCGGTATTTGCACATTATTTGTTATGCTCTTTCTGAAAATGAAGTCCAAATTAAAAAAAAAAAAAAAAAAATGTTTATGACTTCATTTATGACATCACACTTTCACTCTATAGGCATACATACATTATATGCACGTTCAAACATAAAGATACAGAAACACGCATACACACTCATAGAAACATCTTTTCATCTCGGCTTCAGATTTAATGGTCCATGTTCCCAATAGGGGATGATCAAACCTACATGTAACAACTCTTCTGGCAACAATGCCATTCCAGTTGGGCGCCCGATTTGAAAACACACACACCCCTCAAAACAACTAAACTGATGAAAACACACACGCACACACAATCTGACACAATTAAAACAAACGTACAACCAAGATGGGCAGATCCCACATGACAATGCTATCAGATATTATACCATTCTTAATGGTGCATATGCACACCTCAAAACAACCAGACTATCCAGAAACACACAAGCAACGAAACGGAATACCGTATAGGGTTTTCTGCAAGATGTAGGTAATAAGTTATAGTTTCACACCCTGAAATAGCATAATGATTGATCTACTATCTTTAAAGTAATCGTTGCAGAAAGTCTGATTGTAATTTTTTGGGGGACATACGGTACATATACATGTACACAGAATCTGACACAAATAAACAAACTTACACACATAAACACACACTCATACAAACATCATCTCACCTCAGCCTCGGCTTTGATGGTCCACGGGGTGATACGACATGACAACGCTGTCGGAGATGATGCCATTCTTAATGGTTGCCCTGTGTCATTACTCATTACTCATACACACCTCAAAACAACTAAACTGACGGAAATACACGCACAAACAAACACACACATACATACACAAACAATCTGACACAAAACAAGACTGGTTGATTGGACATGACAATACCGACAGAGATTATTGGGTTTTTTTTTATTAATGGATGCACTGTCTCAAAACTTACGCACACCTCAAAACAACCAAACTGCCATATAAACACACAAACACAAACAAGCGCACTCACACAAACATCATCTCACCTCAGCCTCGGCTTTGATGGTCCAGATCCCCAAGACGGGGTGATCGGACATGACAACGCTGTCGGAGATGATGCCGTTCTTGTTGGGCGCCCGGTTCAGCCACTGCTGGATCACATTACCATTGGCATCCTGTATACAAAATAAAAGAGACAAACAATAATGACAAAATCTTATCTAGTACCAGAGATGCCAATCTTTACATTCAGCATTCAAAGAGGATCTATTCAGATTCCAAATTGTAAGTACAATTTGTTCTCACTTCACAATTATGTATAACTAGTGGCGTAGTGTGGTCGTAATGATTGGGGGGGGGGGGGGGGGAGGGGGCACGCACAATTATTGGGGGGCACACCTTATGTATTTCTTTGTTTTTTCTAAAAATTTCCCCTTGTTTCCTATTGGTTTTTTTCAAATTATTGGGGGGGGGGGGGGGGGGGGGGGGGGGCACATCCCCCCCCCCCCCCCCTATTTCTCTGTTTTGCCTTTTGTATGAATTTGTTGAGTATTATTGTACATGTTCTTATCAAATGTGGAAATAAATAAGCTGAATTTTCATACTGGGGTCATATTGGGAATATAATCTCGCAAAAAAATAGGGAGGCATTAAACAAAATTGGAGTCTCCCTGAAAATCTAGGAGGACTTGCATCTCTGTCTTATCTACAAGTAAATGTAGTCAAACTTGTCTTAATTACCCTTTATTGCAGCCAGCCTATATAAAAGTCACCTCTCTACAAGATATTTCGAGTCTGACTATATAGAGTGGTGAAGTGTGATGTCATCAATGATGTCATAAACATCTTTTGGGGGAATTTTCAAATTTGGACTTCATTTTCAGAAAGAGCATAACAAATAATGTCCAAATACCGAAAATCAATTGAATATATTACGTATTGGCTGAGATATGCCCATCCAAATGATTTTTGTTGTCAATGGGCAATCAGTGTTATAGTGCTCTGGTTCATAACTTTATGAACCAGTGCACTATAACACTGATTGCCCATTGAAGTCAAATTCATTCGAATGGGCATATCTCAGCCAATATGTAATATATTCAATTGATTTTTGGTATTTGGACAATATTATTGATGCTCTTACGGAAAATGGAGTTCAAATTTTAAAATTCGAAAAAAGTGTTTTTATGACGTCATGGCTTCTGTACTCTATTGGTTTAGGGTTTGATTGTATTGGTTTCCATGGTGCTCGATACACACAACTTGATTGGTCGGTATTACAGAAACGCTATGGTAAGTTTATACAAGTTTATATCATCCTTAATCAATAATAATAATTTTAAAAACAAACATAGTTTGCATTATTGGCTTCTTTGATGAAAAACAATGTGGTACTGGAACAGTAAAAACAAGCAAAAACCGAATTGTGGTCAAAATTACACTTATGTTTACACATATTTTTATAAATAAATGTGTTTGTTTAATTTTTCACCCTAGTTAGCAGCTGAGATCATGTGCTCTACAATCAATATTTTATATTGTTTTAATTGTCATATATTATACTTGTATATGCATGTTTTTTGTTTAATATAACAGGACCATGTTGTAAAAATAATTGTGTCATAACAAATATTTATATTGCAATCTAGACATTATAATAAATCCACAACACTGGCGTGCACACGTCCTTGCGCACATCATTACGAGGGAACTGATAAATATCCCCCTAATTTATCACAAACTTGCATGAACGACAGCTGAACGTGGCAAGGCCACGTTCATTTGTCTGCATGAGTTTCATACCACTAATTGCTTTTAAAGATGTTTTCATTATTTTACCTCGGAGGAAAATTGTTGCTCAAGCTCGGGCTCTAAATAATTGGCAACATAATTTAAATTGTTTTCAAATGTCAATTTCACTATTTATATTGCTATTTTGTTGTATTGAAAATTATTTAGAAATATATTAGCACTGGAAACTGAATTCTATACCCATTTCTGTGGAAATAGGGTGCGATATGTAGATACAGGTACAAACATATTTAATTAAATTTATAAACATCTCAAACAATCATGATTGTATGTATACAGAAGGAATTTCCACTTTAATATTGAACAGTCATTATTCAAAATCATTAAAAAAGAATTTAAAGGTTTCAACAGAGTGTACAATACACAACTTACATTGACTGTGACAGTGAAATTTCCAACATACGGCCGCAAATTGGGGTATATCGCCATGACTCGGAACTGAACTGTAGGAACAAAATAAAAAATGGCAAGCATATAATGTATTGCATATTACACAAGCAAAAAAAGGTTCTCTGTATTTAAGAAAAATGTGAGACTTTACATTCATTTTGTGTGTGGGAGTCTTGATATATGTGACCGGCTATATAGCAAAACCTGGCACTTGTCGGTAAAATCATAATGTAGATTTTTGTTATACCATTACAAAGGCCTCATCAAAAGCTTTCATTTGATGTTTCCTTCTAACTAATTGGTCAATAATTAGCGAAGACATGATTGTTTCAATTTTAAAATCATAGGTCTGTTACACACATTGTGTGAACTTAAAATGTCCATTTATTCAAAACATGAATTACCGACAAGTGCCGGGTTTTGCTATAGCCGTCCACATATTTGGTTCAGGCCTCCATCTGTCAATATAAATAATAATTATAAAGTGAGGATGAAAACATGGCTCCTTATCTCTGTGTGTGTGTGTCTTATAGGTGACTGGCTGGCTTGCTCCAATTGGAGTGGAAAATGTGCAATTTCTGTGCAGGGATGATTGCAATGTTCATCTGTAATGGACCCAGCTAATAATATTAAATAGAAGCACTATAACCGTCATCATTATCATCAAGAAGCCTTTCAAAGTACTACATGTACATGTACATGTAATAGAGCTTCAATGAAGACTGAAATGCTTTTGAACGATTAAAGGGATCTATAACTTTGTTGACATGTGCAAAAAGTGATGAATGGTTGATATAATGTATATTGTTGTTATCTGATATGTCCACAGGGTATTGTGTGAAAATTGCAAGTCAAATGGACGTTATATACAGATGTTACCTTTCTATAATGAGAATATTATTTTTGGGTGGTGGTACCCTTTAATCCTTTATCATCCAGGGGCCCGTTTTATGAAAGGGTCTTAGTTGTCTTAACTGTCACATCTTAACTGTCACGTGACTGTGGCAATTGTTCTGATCACAAAGGACAAGGTTGGAAATATAGTCCCTTTTATGAAAAGGGGCCCCATGCAGGCACACTGAGTCTACTGAGAAAAGGAAATGTATATTGCATATAATTTGATAGCAACTCAGCATGAGACTTAGCTCATTAACATGAACAAATTTGCATTGAACAGGTAAGGCTAACATAACAAACAATACAAAGTTGGACGGGACTTTTCCAAACAGACACACCCTGTGTCGTCTACATGTGCACAGGCTGTGACCAAAATTGTACCATCGCACAGCAGTACTGTACACTATGGCCCGTATTCACAAAGGAGGTTTGTACAAACCCCGGTTCAAACCGCGGTTTACATCTATGGAATGCCAATTGTAAACTGATGGAGAGAGAAAGTAAATTCCTTACTTGTTAACAATGTTGATGGTACACATTCTCTCTCCATCAGTTTACAATTGGCATTCCATAGATGTAAACCGCAGTTTGAACAGGGGGAGGGGGGGTTTGTACAAACCTCCTTTGTGAATAAGGGCCAATGAGGCAGTGTTCAGGGCCCATCTTGTAAATTTGTTTCCAATTGTTGTAAATGTCATATCATATTGTATAAACTTCCATGGCAACAACTCAAATGATTGATACTGATTGGCTCTTGCCATAGCAGTTACAATAATTGGACACCTATTGGACATCAATTGTAGAAAAAGTTTTATGAAACGGGGCCCAGAACTTGCAGTTCATTTTGTTTTTATTTATTTCAGTCTCAAAATTGACAGTAATTACGCTATAGATTCCATGTACCAAACAATCGTCTGATCCCGCCACAACATCCCAACAAGATTTTGAGACAACCTTTTGTTGAAACGTTATTTCATTATTAAAGTGATGATCAATCCATTAACTTTGTTATAACAAAATTCAACCAAAATCATTTGGAGCTTTCACATTTCTCATGTACCTTATTGTTGGCTTTTTGTAAAAAGAATGAAATGACTTTTGATTTACAAAATATCTCCCTAATTATGGAGTCATGTATGATTGAATGAAAAGTGTTCCAGAACGGCAGTAGGTGATACAACCTGACATAAATTTCCACCTTTTTTCACTAGGTAAATAATAATAATAATAATAATAACTAGATGTTGAATTCGTCACTTTTGACGAATTAAGGTTATACATATTATCGATTTATTATGATAAAAGGATGATTCCAAAAATAACTACTCAATCATCATATCAATAATAATAGATTTCCCCCCCCCCCCCTGAAAAAAAAAAAAAAAATATTGCCTTGGATTCGAACCCACGACCCTTTGATCTTGTGTCACAAATTATACCGCGAGACCAACATTAGATCTCTTAAAGGTAGTTCAGATTCGTCAAATGAGATGCGCGGCGCCATCTTGCATACGCGTTGCGCACGGTGCGTAATGCACGTTAGCTCAGTGTCATGCGGTGCGCGCAAACTAACCCAGTTCAAAATGGCGACCCGCTATGTAGCATCCCCACGCTTGATGCCCTTTAACGAAAATGGGAAATCGGGAAAGATACATCAGTGATTGCACACTGCATTTGTCATTGTAACAGTGAATTATTTGACCTTTGAACCTAAATCCTTAACGCCATTTTCATAAACCGATCTTATCTTATGAAAATTGTTCCTTTCATTATAACCTACATGTGTGCTGAATTACATGTCCACGGCGTACGTGGTTATTCATGCTTGATTTATTTGACCTTTGACGGTAAATATGACGATGAAATATGCATTTTCGCGATTTAGTGTTAACTTATGAAATGTTGGGCTTGCAAGTCCCTATCTACATGCGAAGTTTCACATTGGTAGCATAATTCTTTCAGCAGTTATAGGTCGAAAGCATACGTTTTAGCCAACCCTCAATTTTTAACAGATTTGGACTCTCATTTCCAATCAAACAATTCATCAGTCCATTGAACAAAACTAAATGGTGTGAATAGATTGCGAATAGAGCAGGACATCAGCTACGATATATCAAAATTTGGGAGTACATTGATGGAGAATAAGTGAGATATGGTCAAAAGTACACTGTGATCGTTTCAACATTGATGGAAATTGAGTAAAATTCGCATTTTCAACTTTACCGTCACTATGATTACTTTATAACATTTACTCGGCATAAATGAGGTATGAATTCGTATCTACAACTCATACTCTATCCGAATATTAAAAGAAAATTGGGTGTTTGTGGACTTTTTAAAAAGTTATGGCCGAATAAAAAAAGTATGTTTTTACCATATTTTGCCAAATTGCGTGCGCGCGTAATTTTGACTTTGACGCGCGCGTACTCCCGTTATTATGAGTCAACAATGACTCAAATTGATAGGGTGTGTTGAGGGATCTATAAGGAATGCAAAACATGTGAAAAAACAAAAAAATTTCTATTCATTCGCATTACGCGCGCAAATACGTGCGCGCCGACGCGCATGCGCGGAAATTTTTGAAATGCTTAAAATTGTCTGAAACATATAGTAAATTACTCGGGTTGGGGTTTTGAACATTTTTTGACATTTGTTTTCATTTGACGGACACGTACGGGCGCGTCTCCGAGTGTAATTGCACGCGCATGAGCTTAAAAGATGACCATTGACCTGATTAATATTGATGCGAAATTTGAATTGAAATTGATATTTCATGACTGAGATATGATGATTATTAACATTTGACAAAATGGCGTCCTGATGACGTCACAGTCATGTGACGTCACTGAAAAAGTGGGCAGTTCTAAGTTAGAACATGATCTATCATCATGTGAAGATTCATGACAAATGAATCATCTGATCTTGAGATATGCGACGAACAAAATTGATGGGAAGAATAAATAATAAATAAATACAAATCTTGACGAAATCAATAAGGTTATACATACATGTATGTATAATCGTATAACCTTAATAATAATAATAATATACACGATTTATATAGCGCCTAATATGATTGATAATCATCTCTAAGCGCTTTACAATGATATTATTACCCCGGTCATAGGATAGAATGCAAACCAGCACACATTGTGTGCACCATCTCCACTCCCTGGGGAGCATTCCTTCCAAGCGGCTCATGGGCATTGAGAAGATCCTTCACATAAAGGCTTTCACCTCCTACCGGGTCCCCATTTATGCACCTGGGTAGAGAGCAGCAATTGTGGATAAATTGTCTTGCTGAAGGACAAACGCGGTGGGCAGGGTTCGAACTCTGGATCTCATGATCGGAAAGCGCGCGCTCTATCAATCTTGCCACATCACAGCCTTCTTTTTCTGTGAAACTTTCAGACTTCATCACTCATGTTGGTATTGCAAGCCTCCACACTAAATTTTGTCAGTACTGGCCCATTTGGGCAAGTAAAAATCATACAGTTTGAAATTTTACTTGCCCCAATAAAAAAATGTACTTTCCCTGTTACTTCTAGATGAAATTACATTGTTCACTCATTGTTGAACAGTCATTTAGTTGCCCAATCGGGCAAGCAAACTAGACAATTTATGAAATGTTACTTGCCCCGACACCCAATTTTTATTTGCCTCAGGCAAGCAGGGCAAGTGCTAGTGTCTAGCCATGGATATTGGATCACTTTAATACAACCAAAAAAAGGTGACATTTTCTTACTGGTCTGTCCGGGTTTGTAGATGGCCTTGTCGCTCTGTACAAAGATGGAGAAGTGTTCGACGTTGAACGTGAGGGCGTCGGTGTTGTTGAACCCAAGTCCACCGGTACCACTTAGCACCAGGGTGTAGTCTGAACCAGGTAGGGCCGTAGTTGGTACCTTGGGTTTGAGATTTTATAAAGAAATATACTAAATTACAGGAAATATCAAATCAAAAATCAAGAATATCAAAAAATGTCTACAATTGCATCTTAATACTGAAATAACAGTAAAAGCATATGTGTTGTTGAACTGAAGCCCCGGCCACCGGTACCACTCAGCACCAGGGTGTAGTCTGAACCGGGAAGGGCTGACGTTGGTACCTGGGGTTTGAGATATTAGAAAGAAATATAATAAATTACAGGAAATATAAAATCAAAACTCTAAAATATCCAAATTTTTCTACAATTGCATCTTAATATTGAAATAACAGTAAAAGCATCTGTGTTGTTGAACTGAAGCCCCGGCCACCGGTACCACTAAGCACCAGGGTGTAGTCTGAACCGGGTAGGGATGTAGTTGGTACCTGGGGTTTGAGATTTTATAAAGAAATATAATAAATTACAAGATATATCATATAATGAGTAACAATATCTACATTCTACAATAGCATCTTAATATTGAAATAACAGTAAAAGCATCTGAGTTGTTGAACTGAAGCTCCGGCCACCGGTACCACTTAGCACCAGAGTGTAGTCTGAACCGGGTATAAGGCTGTAGTCGGTACCTTGTGTTTGAGATTTTTGAAAATACCAAATTATACCTTAGCACCAGGGTGTAGTCTGAACCGGGTATAAGGCTGTAGTTGGTACCTTGTGTTTGAGATTTTTGAAAATACCAAATTATAGTAATTTAAAAGAAGAAATACATGTACATGAACAGCATGTCTGTGTCTATTGAAATTGAATTACATGATTATATAAAAATAAAAAAACAATATTCCTTTGTCTATAATTGCATATTAAAATTGAATTACATAATTACATAATAATAATATAGAAAGCTTCTAATGCGCCAAAGCACCATGTCATTGTTTATAATTTTAATATCTTAAAGTTGGAATAAAAGTAAGAGCATTGGTTTCATTGAGCTAAAGCCCACCAGTTCCAATTATCACCAATGTGTAGTCTGAACAGGGCCATAGGTAGTAGTTGGTACCTAGGATTTGAGATTTTAAAACAATATATTATATTTTTATATACAAAATTACAAGAATTAGAATTATTTTTAAAAATGCCTCCGGCCACTCTGTTGGCTGAGGCATTCAGTTAGAAACAGCATGTCTTTGTGTGTATATTTACATATTAAATTGAAATAAAGTAAAAGCATTGGAGTTGCTAGAATGGGGAAGGGCTGAAGTTGGTACCTAGGGTTTAAAATTTAACAAAAACATACCAAATTTCATATCAGAGAAAAAACAGTACATGTATGTCACTGTATAAAATTGCATCTTAGAATTGAAGAGGAACATGTAGATATTATTGAGTTTTAAAAACAGTCATGGTTCATTTCATCAAGTTTCTAGAATTTAGGGTGGCTAAAAAAAATCCATGACGCACGGCGATGACACACTGGGAATTAGTTATATTCAAGAATCCTATAAAGAATCGGGATGACAAAGGGTTCGGACCTATAATCCTCCTACAATGACCAAAACTGGCAATTGTCCAACAAGGTTTATCCTTTTTTTTCTCCTCATAATGTAATCCCCACAGATCTGTAGAGCTACATATTATATACAAGAAATTAATTATTGGTCTCCCCCCCCCAAAAAAAAAAAAAAAAAGTTCCTGTATGTAGCCTGGGTGATGATTTTCTGTTTAGTTTTCTCTTTAGTTTTAGATGGAATTTGTACATGTCCTAAAATGTAAATTCCGTTTCAGAGCAATTAAAAAAAAAGGAAAACAAAATTGGAGGAAAAAAGTTAAAGATGTGATTAAATTAAGGAACTATCAACAGATTAAAAGTATTTTTGGTTGGCTCATGTTTATCCACGCTGAATATATTGAGCAATACATGTAGTACAATAAGGCAACACGTTAACCATGTCAACCTTTTTGCCATTTTTCGACCATTACAATATTAAAAGGTGGATTTTTTTTTTCTGTTTCAAATAGCCAATTTTTCTGCGAACGCGTAAAATCATCACCCCTATGTCCGCAATTGGTTAATATGAGGGACATATGATGTATGATGTACATGTATGTCTTCAGTGATCAGTAAAAACAGCCAACGTGTGGGTTTAAAAACATTATGTCCTGATACCCAAGAGGAAATAAACGACTAGAAGTGAAAGGAATTTTACACTTATCAGTTACAAGCCAAATTCCAGCGTTTCATTTCCACAGGTTAAAGATAAACAAGAGTAAGATCTGGTTTTTAATCTTTTGTGGGTGAGTATTTTGATTGGTTTTCAATCCATGTGGAAGTACATGCATTTAGTAAAGACCATAAACCCTCAACCGGTTAAAACCCGATTCAATTAACTTCTAACTCAAAGGGAATTTAACCATTTCTGTTTCATTTATTTATTTATTTATATCAATTAATAAATCTGATTGGAATTAATTTCAGTGGTATTCGATAAGTTAATTAAAATATTAATATAATGCCTACATTTTTGGAAAAATTGAAGAGGTTTTTAAATACACGTAGATGTTGATGATCTCTCTATTGAATCAATATTTAAACAAAATGTCACATTCACAATTTTTCATAAGAAATGGTTGAAACCAATGTTTTTAGAGAGCACCCTCTTGAGTTTTAATGGCTCTTTTTGAATGATAACACACTCCTGACTTAGCCGTTTGTAAGTTTTCTCCCTTTTGGGCATGGTGGAGTTATAATTATTAGTTTGTAATGATATGGTGCAAGTTTTGGTTACTAAAATTCAGTTTGACCAGAACTGTACTATCCCTTTAACTCATTTCCAACTCGTAGGGAATTTAACAATTTCCATTTTTACTTATTAGTGTTGATACTGAATTTTACTTCTGATACCTATGATGTTCAAAGTGCTCAATTTCATTAACAATTCATAATCAATATTCATAAATCTGGTTTCCATAGAGTTTGAGGCCGGGGCTTTCCAAAGATTTGATTTTTCTCAAATCTAAGGATAAGTTTTTCCCCGGCCCCTAATCAAACAATCGTTTCATTGCATGTCTAAAGTATGACAAGCTTTTTATCCTATAAAATAGCTTGCTACACCTACAAAATGTAGAATATACGCTATCCTTTTTTTTAAACCATCTTTTAACCCAGAAAAAGCAAGTTCATTTCATTATAACTTGTATTCTTCAAGCTTATGATATTATCTCAATTATGGCAGCCCAGCTTTAAAATGTTAACTGAGCCTTTCAATTCAATGCCAACTCTAATGGGATCCAGCAACAGGTTGCCTCGGAAACCACATTTACCCAGCATCCGCATAATTCTTTACAGAGCAGCGTAGCACGATCTTTATATTTTCTATAGATTAATAATGCATTTGTCCTTACTGTAGCTGCGCAAAATTAGTTCTCCCTCTCGATTACTCATAATAAATTGTATCTAAGTTCTCAAGTACGATAACGATTTAATGACCAGAATGAAAACAATCAACTGTGCCTAATGATCATGCTTGGTATTTAAAGGAACTTAGTTACATTGTCCAAATCCTCAAAATCCAATTGGAATTCTAGCGGTTCCCTTATACTTTGTTGTATTCGTATTAAAAATAAAAGCATGGGACAGGTTTTGGTTTTTCAAATTTCCATTTCATTCAAAAGATATTTACGATTGAAGAGTTTGGATGTTAAATTATATACGGGATTTTAAAGCTGTGTATAAAGTAAGTGTAATGAGTATTAAGTGAAAATCACTTTGCATTTTTGCTCATTTCTCGGCCAAATAACATCCAATTAACTTGAAAGTTTCACAGATTACTTTCTGGACATATCAGATCACACCAATACACATTGTATTATTAACCACTCATCACTTTTTACACTTGTCAACAAAGTTACTAGATCACTTTAAGCACCAGGTTGCCACGGTAACTGTATCCGCATAATGCTGTAGAGGTTAACGCAGCGTCGCACAATCTCGTTTTCTCTGTCTGTGCGCAATTATTTTTCCCTCTAACTTTCTCATAATAATTATCTCAGTTCCCAGATATGATAATGATTTAATGACCAGAATGAAAAAAATTAGTATTTATATTATCTTATGATCATCTTCCTTGGTATTCAAGCAAAAGGTTGCCAAGGAAAACACATTTACTCTGTATCCGCATAATGCTGTTCAGAGGTTGACGCAGTGTAACACAATCCCTTTTTTATGCATTTGCCCTAATAATAGTAAATGCCCGCAATCTCTAAGGTTGACGCAGTATAACACAATCCCTTTTTGCTGTGAATAATTTATAATATGCATTTGTCCTAATAATAGTAAATGCCAGCAACCTCTGAGGTTGACGCAGTATAACACAATCCCTTTTTTTCTGTGAATAATTTGTAAATGCATTTTTCCTTAAATAGAAATGCGCGCAATCTGAGATATGATAACGAATTAAAGATCAGAATTAAACAAATGAGCATTAAATTTATCTTATATGATCTTCCTTGGTATTTAAGAAACAGGCTGCCATGGTAATCAGATTTACTCTTTATCCGCAAACTTATTTACAGAGGTTGACATGGAGTAGCCTAGTCCCTCTTCCTCTGTGAATAATTTAATGCATTCTAGTAACTGTGTGCAATATTTCCCCCTCTTTAATAATTATACTCAAATATGATACAAATTATATATATATTCTTGTTTGCATGCGGAGCTCACGTGGCAGCATATAGCTTTTGCACACAGCGAAGCAGTTTTGTCAAAATCTTTAAATTAACAGATTAGTTACGATATTCTCTCCCACGGTAGGAAATTTTAAGAAAAATCTTTTTGTGTGTCGGGCGTTTCCCAGTACTGTTATAATTTTGATTTAACTCTACTCATGTTGTATCTAATTAACTAGCTAGGGATTTAAATGAAGTGCCTGTCTTAAGTTGTATATAAAAAATACAAAATGCACACATGATCTTGGGTGTGCCTCTTTACTGAAAACATGCACATTTTCTACTAGTTTTCAAATGAAGTCATATTTCTTATCATTTTTATGATACAATGAATGTAGTTTTACAAAGTGTTGTTGAGACTAAAATATTGCCTTATCATCGTTTTCCTCAAATATTAGGACAACTTTGTTGTTCACACCCATACAAACTGATCAATAGATTTTTTCTCTTCTTTTTGAGCTCAATTATTTGTAGTTTCTTAATTTAATGTAGTGATTTTCCCCTAACTGTTATTATACAATGTAAGTGTATAATGTTAAATTATATGTAGTTTTCTCTCAAGCCATTGGCCTTTTTCTGTGATTTCCTGTCACATTTTACCTTGTAAATATTGTACCTTTTATCAGAAATAAATAAATGAATAAACACTGGGGGAAAAAAACAACAAACAAACAAAAAAAACAAAAAAAACAAATAGAACACAATAAGGCTGAGTCGGTTCGGTCGATCACACCGGTTACCGACCGTTTCAATCGGAACCCGGTTTCGTTATATCGGAAACGGTGCCCCGAAAAAAAATTAAAATAAATACAATGTTAAAAAAGAAATTAAGATTATCACAATAATGTAGCGGAATTCAAATAAAAACGGGGCAATTGATATCATTTACTTTAAAGAGTGGTTATTTTCGAGAAATTCTTGGTTCTTTACTTCGTTTGACAGTCAGAAATTGAACAGGAAGCGCAAAATTGCTAGTCATTTGAACGATATTGTCGGCGGATGTGCACACAATGTTAGTCGATACTCCAGGGGAGTTGTCTGATGGATCTTTGTATGATCCAGCTGATAAGCCAGTGCATTCAAAAAGTAGCTCAAAATACGTTTTTTGGTAATTTGCACCATTTAAAAATGTTTTGATATTCTACTTACATGATTTCATGGCGTTTGATAGCTGAACAGAAACAAAAATGAGCCCCAAAACAATGAAAACAATTACGCAAAATATCGATAAAAAACGACTACATCGCTCCTATTCGCTCGTATACTTTGTGTGCAAACGTATGGCCTGGGATATGATGGGATGAATTAACATAGTTCCACCGGCCGGCGGATGAATCTCGCATAAGAAAAAAAGACCCGTAACTTGCACGCAAAGTATACGAGCGATATGCATGAAACAGCGGCCCGAAAACTTGCTGCATGCTGTAGCTCAATTCATCAACCTTCGATCCTCACGATCACGAATGTTCCTTGGAAATTTATCGATAATTCAGCACAGTTTTTTCAATGTTTTGGGGGTGATTTTGTATTCTGTTCAGCTTTCAAATGCCATGTTATCATGTAAGTAGACTACCAAAATGGTGTTGATTGCGAAAAGGCTAATTTATAGCCACTTTTTGAGGGCAGTGGCTCACAGTCACAAGCGATCGTTTCCCCCCGACTAGCGATGCATTTTTGCCGATGCGTGCACGATTGCGTGATTTTACCGGTCCGAGTTTCTACGGTAAAAATTTATCGGGATACCGGTTCCCGACCGGTAAAAGTTTATCGGGACCCGGTTCCGACAATTACCGACATGACTCAGCCTTAGAACACAAGAACACACCACACTAGTGAGAAAAAAAACACACGAAGGCTTCAGGACAAAAAAAAAAAATGCCAGAAACATCCCCCCACCCCCCCATAATCATAAAAGAGCCCCTTAAAAAAATGCATACAATGCAAAATATATTTTAGAGTGCACAATTTTCATGTTTGCGAGCTTGAAAAGTAGCCCCCAAAAAATAAATTGTATAATTTTTCTCTGCTAAAATACTCACAAATTAATCTATAAACGGCACAAATACGTTTTTTTTGTTTTCTTATAAATAAATTGAATGAACATTGTGCATCCTGTAGTGTAGTACAAGGACACATCTCTCCAATCTCTCACTAAAAATCCTCCCACATACAAACTAAACAGGATGCACGCATAAAATCAGCATGATATTACAGAGTGCTACCAAAAATATCAATCAACATAATTGTATTCATGTAGAAAACATTGAGAATCCTCTCAAAACCAAATATAGTATTCATGAACATATGAATTACAATTTCTATATCTTTATATTAAAGGGATAATGTATTAAAAGTTTTGGACAATGTGACTGTTCAAGAAATAATTAACAAATTTGTTTGAGGTAGAGAAAAACTGGGTGTATAGTGATTGAAAATAACATGATTTCCAAAAACAAATTGTGTTTGGTCAAAATTCATCCAGAAATAGTGGCAATATCCATAAATAGAGTAATTAATTAGAATAAACGGTGTGGCGCTGCGGCTGTGGGCATTGACTTTTATTATTTCCAAAGCCTACAAATAATTGTGAAAACTGTACACCATTTTCCCACATATCCCTTCCCTCGTAGATAGCACAGTTGAGTACACTTAAAGGTTGTCATGCTTGGGTGCGCTACACAGCGGGTCGCCATTTTGAACTTTAAAGGAACTAAAGAATACAACATACTTTGGCACTTATTCCATAGTTGATGACTTGTAAAATAGGTCTGCCGAAAAAAATCCATGAAAATATACACAGTAGTGATTTTAGACTAATTTTCTGATGCTAAATCTCACTTAGCAGCCAGTTTACGCCCCACCCACATTTAGGTTCCAGAATCAGCAACGTGATCGACATGTGATTGACAATTCATTGCCTTACGTCATGACGCGTCATCTACAAAATTTAGTTCATTAGTCCGTTCTTTAGATGACGTCACATTTTGGCAATTTAAAAGGGCGTTCCCAGGACAATTAGATATTTACTAATTACCCCAAAATTGATTGATTTCATGGGAAATGGCTGCCAAATTCTTTTTCTTGAGGAAAAATTACGTATAGAGAGCCTCATTATTAGACGCTGTAGTTCCTTCAAGCAAGTTTGCGTGCACTGCATAACACAGAGCAAGGGAGCATTACGCACCGTGCGAGAGGCATTCTCAACATGGCACTGCGCATCTCATTTAGGAATCCGAAATACCTTTAATATGGGAGCACCCTCCAACAAATGAAGTGAGCTATTTGGGGAACTTTAAAATTGGTAGAAGGCTTTTACTTGTAATTAGTGGTAATTTTCAGTGTATCTCACTTGTAGTGTGACACTATCGATGCCAACTTGAAGATGAAGATAGCAAAATTAGCATTTATTATGGAAGCCCTTTATCAAATAAACAATAAAACAATACTATTTGATGGAACTTTGGAAAAAAGCTAACAAAATAAGATCACTCTCTTTTGCTTCACATTTTTACCATCTCAACTGAAGAGTGAAACTTTTGGTGCCAATTTGAAGAACGTCCATGCTCTAATTGACCACATTCCTGCACTTGTAGATAACGGAGTTAAGCGTTTTTTTTTATAGGAGCACACTCCAACAAATAAATTGAGTTATTGGGGGGACAGTTCAAATTGGTAAAGGATTTTTGCTTTCTATTCAAAGCACAGTAGAGTATTTAAAGTTAGCTGCGCTATACAAATGGTCATATTATTTATTTATTTATTCATTTAGGATGAAATTACTCTCTTTTAACATGTAATTAGTGGTCATTGTTACCATCTCTCCTGTAGCGTGACACTAATGGTGCCAATTTGAAGAGTGTTCATGCTCTGAACGACCACAAAGCTTCCCTGGTAGATAGCGGAGTTCAGCATAAATATGGGAGCATCAAACATCTATTAAATATAGTTCCTTCCCCCTGAGAACTTTGGTGCAAGGCTGAAACCCATAACTTTTTTTAATTAAACGATGTTGGAGCCTGAATGACCACAGATAGCAGAGATTAGTGTAATAGTAGGAGCACCCTCCAACGAATAAATTGAGCTATTTGAGGGGATTTTCAAATTGGTACATGGCTGAAATCACTCTCTTTTAACAAGTACCGTAAAACTCCGTGTATAAGGCGCACTTTTTTCCGTCGGAAAAAATTTCAAAGTCGGGGGTGCGCCTTAAACACAGGTATAGCAGCAAAATTTTTTTTATTTTTTTTATTTTTTTTTTAGAAATTTTGTTTGGGACCCTGTAGTCATGTTCAATGCATATTACACTGGTGTAGAGCATGACAAGAGCTTGCTGTCTGTTGTAGCATTCAGCAACATATACCTTTTTCACACAAAACAAATATTGGTTACAAATTTAAAAATTGCAAGTTTATTGAGCAAATACTGCAGCTAATGAATATTCATACATTCGTGAGCAGCAGGTACTCATTTTATATGCAATTATCTAACCAGTGGTTATAAATTTTGCTCATAATTGAAAATAGTTGTTAGTTAATTAAGAAAATTGCATATATTGAATGAGTATAAGTGCTTATGAATATTCATATTTATGAGCACCAGTGTTATTGCTCAATGTGTGCAATTTTTGTACTAACCACTATTTTGTATGTGAAAAAATGTATATGGTGATGAAAGCTACAATTGACATTAAGCCCTTGATATGCCCTGGACCAGCGATGTAAGTATTCCAACAGCACTACAGGGTGTCTAAAAAAAATAAAAATACAGGGTGTCCTAAAAAAAATAAAAATACAGGGTGTCCTAAAAATTTATTTTTTTTTTTTAGAAAGTTGGGGGTGCGCCTTATACACGGAATTTTACGGTAGTTACAGTTAGTTACAGTCAAACCTGTCTTAGCAACTACTGTCTATAGCAGCCAACCTGCCTATAGTGGCCCCTGCAGAGAAAAATGTTCAGTGTTATGGAACCTGTCTAAGATAGAGGTCACCTGTCTACAGTGGCCACATTTCTTGTTTCCCTCGAGTGGTCGCTATACACAGGTTTGACTGTAGTGCTAACTTAATTTTACAAACTCACCTGTAGCGTGACACTATTGGTGCCAATTTGAAGTGTGTCGGTGCTTTGAACGACCACATCCCGCCCCTTGTAGATAACCGATTTGAGCGTAACCGTACGAGAAGTGCCCTGCGTAGAGTAAATAGACGCGCTGATTGTGAAGGGGAAACCGGGCCGGATTGTGTTTGGGGCCAGGATCAAGTAGTTGCTGTTTGAAAGAGAAATATGGATTGGAAATATGGTTAATTTCTAACACAAACTTTTAAAAGTCCAAAAAATAATTTTAATATCATATACAAATTAAGATTTTTAAAATGTCATTTTGTTCATTAAAAATGGATGTGGTGTGGCAAGATTGGTAGGGCGCGCGCTTTCCAATCATGAGATCCCGAGTTCGAACCCAGCCCACCGCGTTTGTCCTTCAGCAAGACAATTTATCCACAATTGCTGCTCTCTACCCAGGTGAAAGCCTTTATATGTGAACGATCTTCTCAATGCAAATGAGCCACTTGGAAGGAATGCTCCCCAGGGAGTGGGGATGGTGCACACAATGAGTGCTGGTTTGCATTGTATCCTATTTACAGGGGTGAGATGATATTGTATCATAATAGGCGCTATATAAATCGAACGTATTATTATTATTAAAAGTTTAAAACGGAAACCAGACTGAATTGGGTTTGGAGCAATGAACTATGGGTTGAAAAAAAATGTTTATTTTGAACAAAAGATCTATTCATTACATGTTTGTTCTTAGACAAACTGTCCATAAATCAAGCCTCCACACTAACTTTTTTCTCTACTGGTCCCGTTCAGGCAAGTAAAGTCATAAATGTTGACATTTTTCTTGCTCCAATATAAAATTAACTTGCCCACTTCTAGATAAGATTTACATTTTTCTCTCGCAGTTGAACAATTATAGTTGCCCGATCGGGCAAGCAAACTAGACAATTCATGAAAGTGTATTTGCCGGACACCAATTTTTACTTGCCCTGGGCAAGCGGGCCAGTGCTAGTGTCGAGCCCTGAATAAATATTTGCATTTTCTTGGTAGAAAGTGCATTCCAGCATTCACTTTCAAGAACTCTCGTCTTTCTTGTGGACTTAATGTAATCCAAAGTCCAGCAAAGCGGTTTGAAATTCATAGCAAACATTGACAGACATGGGTCCGTCACTTTTGCCATTCGCATCACTATACATTGTATTCAAATTGCATGTAGTAGACGTGTGCATGCATGCTTTTTCAGACCTGTACACACTGTAGAATTTTATTTTGATGCATCTAAATTTCTTTATGAAATTTATGGGAAAAGTAAATTATGGATCCATGTGATACTGCACATTAATCATGCAAACGTTTTATTGCAACATGTGTTTACATTGCCTTAAGACTACAAAGTGGTAAGAATCTTCTCCATGCCCATGAGCCGCTTGGAAGGAATGCTCCCCAGGGAGCAGAGATGGTGCACACAATGTGTGCTGGTTTCTATTGTATCCTTTGACCGGGGTAATACTAGTGTTAAGCGCTTTAATAGAGATGATATTGTATCATATAAGGCGCTATATAAATTGAACCTATTATTTAGTACAGTATAACTGTATGATTCATATATATACTGCAGTATGTATTTCTCTTCTCGTATGTAAATGAAAAGCTAACACTATTTTCAATTTTCTCACTTAGCTATTAAATATTTGCTCACAGCCACAATAACATTATGCGGTGGATGTATATTTATTTTTCTGCTCACCTTCATTTATATATTATCTGTTCACTTCACAGTAGGGATTTTTTTCTCATGAATCTACTATTATATGCAAATATAAACATCATGAGTGACCAATTACCTCAAGGTTGGTTGTTCAAAAGTACAGGCATAATCTACTCGAGCTATATAATTTTTAGTGTTCGTTGCAAAATACATATTTTTGACATATTTATTAGCTCTGTACATACTGACAAAGTGTGTGAGTACACATAGATTTTATATGTATTCAGCTGGGACAATGTGTTTTTTTCTTCATATAACACATTCTCATGCATATGTATTTATTGCATTGTGTTGCTCAAGGGCGTAGCGAGTTATGTAATACCTATTCAACTGGGGGGATTGATGAATAGATCATCCCCCCCCCCCCCCAGTTGAATGGGTATCAATGACATGTCTGCTGCACCTTTCTTGGCCAGATTGGGTGGAATTCACAAAGGAGGTTTGTAGGAGGTTTGTACAAACCATGGTTTTACCATAGTCTACATCTATGGAATGCTGCTCGTATACAAGTAAATTGTAAATCAACATTGTTAACAAGGAGTTAACAAGGAGTTTACATTCTTTCTCCATCAGTTTACAAATGGCATTCCATAGATGTAAACCATGGTACAAACCTCCTTTGTGAATTCCACCCATTAAGTTCAACCCTTTGTCATGCTTTATGTACATGTAAACAAAACATCATATTTAATGATTAGAGATTATAATGAGCATGTCTTCTAAATTTTGGTGACCCGAATTTCATTTTTAGTGGCCCCCGGAATAGGGCTTTAAAAAAGTTCTACATTCGTTCCCTGTATAAATGCTAAAAATTGTCAAATTCAATACCCAACATGTTCATAATTTCACATCAAATTGTTATTTAGGTCGGTGGGCCTACAGCTGTCAATTGTACACAGGCTCCATATTTTCATGTATTTTGTATTTGTCCCTTTTGTATTTAAATACACAAATTTTTATGTCAACAGTCAAATGATGGGGGATATCGCAGGGTAGCACAGCAAGTGGGTTTGGAAAAAAAAAGAGCATGCTTTAGAAGTACCTTGGCATTCACAACAGGTTGGGAACATTTACATTGTATTCCCTGTATAATTGCTCAGAACTGTCAAATTCAATACCCAAAATGCTCATAATTTCACGTAAAACTGTATTGTATAAATGGGTCGGTGGGGGTCAATTGTGTGGGCTGTCAATTGTACACAGGCTCCATATTTTTCATGTAATTTATTTGTCCTTTTTGTACAAATACACCGCTTTTTATGTCAAGTCATATAAAGGGGCGGGATATCGCAGGGTAGCACAGTGAGTGGGTTTGAACAAAGAACGTGTTCTAGGTAGTACAGTACCTTGGCATTTCCAACAGGTTGGGAATGACATAACAATAATAGTGCACTAGCTGAGCAGTGAACTGAGCGAACAATGCAAGCAATCAGTGTGCTGTTTTTTTCTTGTTCTTTTTCAGAATTCAAAGCAACAACTTTCATTTTTAGACATTTGAAAATTATATTTGCACTAATGACAATAGTATAAGGGTGTGAAAAGAATTAAGTGTGTTTGCACACTGAGTGCACAAGTTTGCAAACTAGAGATTTTCATTTCCATATTTTATATATTTTCTTTATCCAGAGTATTTTAAATAAACATGTTGAACTTTAACCTAGATATGTCAGGTATGCATGATCTGCATGTAGGCCTGGTGGAATTAAAGGTTAGGGGTTGGGATTAGGGCTATGGGTTTAAAAGACTATATAGATATAGGGCAATGTTTGGTTTTGGATGGAGAGTTGAGTTTGTAGAGCTCTTGGGAAATGAAAGTTTCAGGCATCACATAGTGTAGTAAGACAAAATAAGACATACATGTAGATCACATGGGTGAAAAAAAACCCACACCAGGTTTGCAATATAACTTTTTAAATAGTAGCAAAGAAATTGGCAACAATAGGCTTTCTAGACTGATTGCCATTAAATTTAAAAACAAGAACAATAACAACGGTGTAGACCGAGTAAAACATAAACCATCAATCAAGCCTCCACACTAACTTATATTTCTACTGGCCCGTTCGGGCAAGTAACATCATTAAATGTTCCAATTTGACTTGCCTAAACACAACAATTTACTTGCCTGCTTACTTCTAGATGAGATTTTTAAAATGTACAGTACTTAAGGAACTATATTCCATTCTCGTAGTTGAAGAGAAATTCAAGTTGCCCAATTGGGCAAGCAAACTAGACCATTTATGACATTTGTACTTGCCCCGGGCAACAGGGCAAGGGCTAGTGTCGAGCCCTGCAATAAACCATAATTGTAAGCTCTAACTCATGTGACTAAATAGCACAGGAAGGACTTTACCGCATTAGATAATATTACGTCCTGTACATGTCATGTATTATCCTATTCTGGATGGGACCCAAAAATACTCAGGAACAGCTTTCTCTTGAGCACTACAGACTGTTCCCGAAAAAAACATGGGCTAAGTGAGGGAAGTGAACATGCAATTTTAAATGTTTAGCTTTCACTTTCTTTAAAGGGATCTAGTAACTTTGTTAGCATGTGCAGAAAGTGCTGAATGGTTGGTGAAATGTGCAGTTTGGGAATTTGATATGTCCTCAGAATATTGTGTGAAAATTTTAGGTTGAATGGATGTTGGCTGAGTAATTTGAGCAAAAATGCAAATTATGATATTCCCTAATCATACATATCTTTATAACGGAAGAGAAATTTGGAAAACGGAAAGCTGCTCCATGCTTCTATCAATAATATACAATGAGGTTTGTGAGAACCGCAAAAGTTCCAAGTAATGTTTGAAGATTTTGACAATGTTATACAAATAATACACGGTCTAGAGTGCGTTGTGTAAATGCATTGCACTCGAGGCTATGTTAGCCGTACGTTGTGCACGAGGCGAAGCCGAGTGCGCATGCGCACGGCTAACATAGCCGAGAGTCGATGCATTTACATGACACGCACGATAACAAGACCGTAGAATTATTTGTTTTATAAAAGAGGCTCAACCACGGATTGTTTTATTTTGCTAGATTATTGAAAACAGACTCGCCACAATTAGTAACCCAGTCTATCTACTCTCTAGAGTGTGAATTTGTTAGGAATTTATCAAATTAATCATCACTAGAGTGCAGTCATTTCACTGAATTTGACTCTGCAGCTCAGCAGATCAAATGCAGTCGATGGGTAATTGCCGAAAATCCGAAAATGTTCCCGTTAAAAGTGAGAACTATTTCCATTCCAAAACTTCCCAATACCAACCACATACCATATAATTTACGAATCCGCTAAGATTGATTTACTACAGAACAGATTATTTACAAAACGAAGCATTTTCCTTCTTTTTTTGATCACTTTCGCAAGTTTGACTTCGTAGAACTATGTAAACAAGCATTGTGACGTCACAGCCGTGCAAATATCGCGCAACAAAAAGTGACAACACATGTGTGTTACGCTTTTTCTTGTTTGTTTGTTGAAATTTAATGAATAGTCACGTGACTGGATTTAAACAATCACGTTACTGAATTTACCATAGCCGTTTTATAATAAAGGTTTGTGACATATTGCAAATGCATATTTAGTTGACTTCTGTCTTATGTATAGTTTATACATGAACTGTTTGACCATAATATATTTTGCTTTTTTTTTTCTTCAATTTTTAACAATTATTTGTCTCAATTTTGCAAAGCTCACACCTATTTAAAAACTCTCCAGAGTGAAATTTCTC
This sequence comes from Echinarachnius parma, assembly GCA_037951105.1. Classification (NCBI taxonomy): domain Eukaryota; kingdom Metazoa; phylum Echinodermata; class Echinoidea; order Clypeasteroida; family Echinarachniidae; genus Echinarachnius; species Echinarachnius parma. Next base: position 132,691 of record JBAMJV010006215.1, read on the forward strand.
TTGAGACACCATCATTAAATCACTACACAATTCAAGATGAACAATTTAGACAATGGAAAGCACCTCCGCCCAAGCTGAGCACCTGCTCACAATAGCATCACATGTTCGAATACAATACAAATTACAATGAGGTTTGTGAGAACCGCAAAAGTTCCAAGTAATGTTTGAAGATTTTGACAATGTTACAGTTTTTGAATGTATGCAAATGCATGTTGACATCTGTTTGATGAACTAGTGTATACATCAAATATTTGTAAACCCTTTGACCATAATATATTTTGCATTTGCATATTTTTTTTTCATCTTTAACAATTATTTGTCTTCATTTTGCAAAGCCTATTTAAGAACTCCCCAGAGTGAAAATCCTCTTGAGACACCATCATTAAATCCCTACACAATTCAAGATGAACAATCTAGACAATGGAAAGCACCTTCGCCCAAGCTGAGCACCTGCTCACAATAGCATCACATGTTTGAATGCAATTAACTCACATACTTGCAATTTCAATAGCAGTTGATATTATGTTAGATTTAGAAAAGCTCAACCATCATTAGGACAAGAAAAGCACTGATAAGCTATTGTATGAAAAATGTAAAGTACTGTAACATGCAATTGTGAACAAGCTATTCTTTTTGTACTTTTGTCTTTTATTCATCTCATGCTCTAGCTGACCAGTGATTGACCAGTGATTGACAGATGATGACACAGGGGGGAATTTGACTCTGGAGAGATTTTAAGAGATGGTGCTTAGCAAAAAGAAAAAAATAATTGCTAAATTGTTTTTTATATTAAAACACAAAAAAACATGAAGGTCAACCACATTAGATGTGTGCACTAATACAGATTTAAACAAAAGTCAACATGCACAGATTTCTCGAACGAAAATGAAATTACTCCAGAGATATAAACTTGATTGATCAGTTAGTATTTGTGACTATACATTTCATATTTGCAGTGTAAAATATATACTTTTCTAATATGACATTGCATAGCAACCCAAAAAATACTTTTTTTTTCACGAGGGCCATTTTGACAATTTTGAGGGAGAAAAATGCCCTCGTGAAATTAAAATGGCCCTCTGCTCACAGGGGCTCTTGTTTTTGTTTACATCGTTTACACTGTTCACGGGTCTAATAAATGATTATCAATATTTATCATGATGTGACCTATCTGATTATGCCATGTTTGGTACGTTTCTGGCGCTTTCCGATCATGCAGAAAGAAATTTTTTTTTTTTTCGCCCCCGTGCCGTAGGTCACGGGGGCGATTTCAAAGGTTTCGGGGGCGCGAATCGCCCGTCGCCCCCGTGTATTTTTTTGGTTGCATTGCTTAATAAAGTAGGGATTTGTTAAAGTGATCCAGTGGCCCAGCCTGAGGCTGAGCATTAGATTACACACACACACAAACAACATTTTCAAAATCATGCCCCTTACCCTGGGAAAGTTTCCACTGGCTCTGTCTGCGAACAGACCACAGTCAGCAGAGAAGCCAAAAGCAGCCCCGATGCTGCGATTCGCCACGCCATTGTTGTGTGCACCAACTAGGGAGCAAATTAGAAGAAAAAAAAGAAAACATTGTGAGCAAAATCAGCGATTATAAATTGATGAGTTATGGACTTTCTACATGGATCGATTCTTTTTAACAACAAATGAGTACCTATGTAAAGGCACACATAGCTACATTACAATACTATTATAAGTGTTGTGCGGAGTTTAACGATCTCCCCACTTGCTGCACTATCCAACACAAAAATATTTTTGCTAGCCGATTCCTCCCTCCATTTACCAGCAAATGCAAAAAAAAACTTACGTTAATGTGATCCACAATTCATATATTTATTCACATTTGCTGAGCACTCTCAGTCTCCACCCAGGTGTATTTGGGTACCCGGAAGGATGGAACGTAGTTCCTTAGCATTGTGTGCGCCCACAAGGTTGCCCGTGGATGGAATGCTCCCCAGGGAGTGGAAAACGTGCACTTTGTGTGCTGGATTGATTGCAGAATGTATCCGATGACAAGGGTAATAATATAATGTAAAGCGCTTAGAGATGATTATCAATCGTGATAGGCGCTATATAAATCGAGGATATTCAAGGTTCAAGGTTCATTTTATTTATTTCTTTCACAAAAACATTTGTACATAGAATAGAATAAACAGCATAAGCAAAATTTGAAGTACAATATTTAGTCAATATACAACCCAAACAGGTTTTTTTCTAAACAAGTACCATAATGAAAGAAAGACGAGACCGAAGCTGGGCTTGTTATTTATAATTTGATAAGAATTACCAACTCTGTTGTTTTGAAGACCGCAAAATGGAGGAAAATGGTCCAGCTGACTAGACCATTTTATTTAGTAGATGTGTGTAAAGGGGAAGTTTCCTCAAATAGTAAGTGAATTCAATGAAAGGAATCAAAGCAATGTTAGAATAAAATCTTTCAGACTATCACACAGCTGTTGCTAAAAAAAGTGTTGATATTTCCAATATTGTTTGCTTATCCGAACTAAAACGACTCTATCTGGATAGTGGATAATAAAGATAATAGATAATGATCCCATGTTGAATGCTCTGAATCCTGTTAAAATGTAGATAAGAAATAGACTCTGGTACGATTTATTTTATGTTTTCTGTCGGCAAATAACAGTCAGAAGAAAATGCAATACTTTGGTTCTGAACGTTTGTATAACAACATGTGAACAAAAAAGTCTGAATGATAAATGTTACTGTAAATGTCTCATACAAAAGTTTTTTTCTGAACTAGATATGTGAATGTGATCAGTGATTGTGAATACCATTTTATTATCTTTTATTACACTAAAATGCCTGCAATGAGCATCTGGTGTACTTAGAAGGGGCCAATAAAACTGCATTTAAAGTAAAACAGGCCTCTCTCAATAGCAGCCCGAAAATTAAAATTATAAAAAGGAATTTAGGATTTTAGCAAAATGCTGAAACTGAAAAGTGAAACAATGACTTGGTCTTGAATGAGTGACATGACAATTACTGAATTAGCAAGCAACATTCAAATCATTGGCAATATCCCACGTTATAGATGTTTTCATTAACAAAAAATTCATATAGGGTATTTATAATAATTTAGAAGACAACTACCACAAGCAAGTCTCATAATCAAATTA
>JBAMJV010006216.1:0-47313 GCA_037951105.1 Echinarachnius parma
TTTGAGCAAGTGACAACATTAAGAGAGCTTTCAAGGAGAAATGTTATTTTCAGAATAAACACAATCTATTTTCCTCACAGGAGGCAACACAGACATCAAATGAACAGAAAACGTGGCAGTAGTATAAATTGCAGTATGAAGCTCAGTTACGTTCATTACATTACATAATTGCCATATCATTGACATGAAATAAAATCACTCACTCTGAAATATTGTTATTACTATAGTACATGCATATTAGATAGGTTAAATCTCCTGAGACCAATAAAACCATTGACATGAAATAGTTAACATGAAAACGTTACAACGAGGGTGATTGTGAAACGTATCAGACTCGCATTCCTCTGTGTAAACTAGTCTTGCTTTTAGACATTACTCACACTGTCTTGCGGTCTAATTTCCTTGGATATATAATTAATGCGTCACGCCGCGCAGTAATGAGCTAGAAAATCACTATTTTACAGAATAAACAAGGTTTTTAAGGTGGTAGGATTAATGTCCAGTGTACCAGGACCGGCCATAAGGACCGGATGATAGGGGGTGTTCGAGTGGTCAGCGGATTTGAAGGCCCTGTCGATGATTCACATGATAAACAATTGAAGATAAAACATGGATAGGGGATAACGTGGTGAGTAAGGATAGAAGCACACCAATGGTGTAAGTCGCACCACACGGAATCAGACAGATGCACAGAGGTACAGTGTCGGTAATCTTTGAATTGTGTTTTAAATTTAATGTTTCTATATGGCTTCTTTATTGTCCTTTGAAGAGGACGGGTGACCCTTCATAGGTAGAAAAAAACGGACACTGTCCAATGCTTCAACAATAGCCGTTTTTGGTGAGGTATGGGCCTGCCTTAGGAGCTTTGGTGGGGATCCAAGGTGCGAAGTCCCCGGAAGCTTTTGGATTTTAGCTATTCAAATCCCCCAAACCCCCAAACACAAAAAAGGGCCTGGGGGAGATGCTTGAGCCCAGGATCGAGCCCCCCCCCCCCCCCCTAGCTACGCCACAGAGGGTAACGACCAAACACCATATTTTGAGGAATCGAAGCTATACCGATCTGTGGGAGGCGAGGATTGTTAGGGTTTTATAGCGTTACAACAAACATCAACTAAAATATGATACTACATGAAAATGCGTACCAACATTTTTGACCCATTTGAATTTAATTGGAGGCTGTAGTCAGTGAAAGTCCATGTGGTGTTTAGGCGGACTGAAATGTAAAATGGATGACTATTATACGGGTTTATTTTTCGACTGCGTTTAGAAAACCGTGTTTAGAAGGGGGGAAATATAAGATTAAACAAACTGTGTTAAAGATTATTATGCGTGGGGATGTAGAGCCGCCGCACAGTCATGACAGTAGGACAGGTGTGAGCAAAGGTGCGCCAAAATAGCGACCTGGTCATGGAAATGAAATTGCTTTTTTTCATGTTTTAAGCAAAGATTACAACCTGTAGAACACCTCCGAGCAATATTTCTTCTCGATATTTATTTTAACCCTAAAAAGGCCGGGCTATTTGAGGTCTTCAGCAGGCCGAGGGGGGGGGGGGGGGGCATTATGCCCCCCCCCCCCCCTAAGATCTCTGCCGCGGAGCGGCCGATCGCCGTGAAAGTTTGCACGCATGATGAGTGAAGTGTATAGAATACAATGGTAATTTTAATTTTGTTTTAATTAATTAATTTGCATATTTATGGTAATTTATGCAAATAAGGTCATATAATTCATATGTGTACCCATAAATCATATATTCTTCATAATTAAACATTGGTTTTCACTACATATATTCTTTAGAGCATTTGGAATAATAATGCGACAAAAAAATTTGGAAGAGCCAGGTTCTTCCTTATGTTTTCTATTGTTTTTATAATTTCTTATGTATTTCTTTGTTTTTTTTACTTATGTATTTTATTGTTTTTGTTGTTTATTTTATTTCTTACTATAATTCATCTATTTTGAACCCCAAAACAAACATATAAAATGTAAACAAGACCAAATAACCAATGATATACTTCCTTTTACGAAAACTTATATTTCCATATGTTTTGTACACAAATCACGAAATTGAGCGATTTTCGGGCTGACATGCATAGACAAAAGGTCACGTGACTTCGTAACGGTAGGTCCGATTTTCAAAATTTTTGTTTTAAAATATGCGCAAGACCCAAAAGAAAAAAGTCACCGAGCAGCGGCGCGTCATCTTACAGCGTTTTGGAGCAATAACAAAAATTGCGGAGGGGGGGGGGGGCCATTATGGCCCCCCCCCCCCCCCCCCCGGCCTTATTAGGGTTAAGTGGGTCATTTTTCTTCACAAAGTCTAGAAATGTTGATTTAGGGAACACTTTGTGTTAAATGTAATATTGCGTTTTTTCATGATTTTTGCCAAACGGCTTGCTTAATCCACTTAAAATTTGAAATGCCCGTTTTAAAATAGTTTTTAAAGCCAAACTATTACTCATGTCGGAATTTATGTTTAGCAGAAAAAAACAAATAATGGGAGAAAATCGCATTTTATTTTTCATGCGCAAAAATGGTCAACATTGCTGTCGATTGCTGCGCTAAAAATATTATGATTGCCTTCCTCATAATTTATGCTTTACTTTGATACCTATTTTGTCTGCTACTTTTGGAGTAAGAACCAATTTTCCAACCACATGTTCGCCTTCTTTGTGTGTGCCTAAATCGCCCTTTTTGCCTAAATCTTTTCATGCGATAGAAGAGCGCGCCGTGCGCATACCCTCATACGCAGGCAAACCGCTCTCCTTGTTTGCACAAGTAGCATCCCCGGTAGCATCTATCAGAAGTCTTCTGACACTTTGTCTAAGATGATGGCATAATATCTATGGTTAATGTGTCACGTCTCATTTTAAGTCACGTGTCATACAAACAACATGACATTGTACGTTCATTTATGTACAAAAACGCATTGAAATGTTCAGACTATTTAAAACGTTACACAATTTGTATTTGGAATTCTTCAAATGGCCATATTTTAGAATAGGGAAAATAGAATATTATAATAAACAGAAAACAAGTTGTTTGAAAATAGGAAAATGGTGGACTAAAAATAGTTCATGTCGGACACTGTTATAGAGAGAAATTAGAAAATGCTCCAATTGTGTTTCTTAGGTCCAGAAACCCCTGAAAAGTTCCCCTATATAGTCAGTGTAATATGAACCTGTATAGTATGTGTTACAACGAATTGTTGCCTTGTCCAATCAGAAAACAGTATTTTAATGACGTCAGAGAAAATTAAAAATGCTCCATTTGTGTTTCTTAGGTCCAGAAACCCCTTATAAGTTCCACTAATCAGTGTATATGAATCTGTCTATGTGTTACAATGAATATTTGCCTTGTCCAATCAGAAAAAAAAGTATTTTGATGACGTCACACGGATTTGAAAATACTCCCATCGAATGATATGGGTCTGCAAACCCCTTATACCTTCTTCAATGAGTACTTAATTTTGGCACACTTTGAGGCGGTTCTGGCCCACTGTGCACCGGTTCGAACAACATACCCTGACTAGTTTGTGGCACCAGGCTTTTAAGTTACAAATCCGAACCACATTTCAAGATTAGGCGAAATGGCGATTTACCCTTTAAGGTGTAGTCTTGCATCAATAATGCGAACTTCAAGACCAACCGAGGGGTATGGGTTGCACTTGAATGAAAGGAAATCCCTAGTGGCTATTGAATGACTCTTGACTTGCTCATATATTTTTTTTCTGGACACTCAAAAACACGTGCACATGAGATAACGATTACAAGGTTTATGCTCTGTAAAGTTTATGAACCACCATAAACGATGTCCATTTGTGCACGCCATTTAATACGATGTTTGCTTTTAGGTGTCTGGTTTTCGTCTGTGTGTGAGTTTATGCGCGTATTCCATGTTGATGTAATAATTATTGTACTTTCTGGAGTTCAAAATATAACGCGATTCATTAATCGGACATTTTGACATTATCTTTTTTGAAATAGCTTACACGTTTTCAGAAGATGGGTAGGGACGTTAATTTTAGGGCGAAAGTTAATTTTATGTTCATATTATTTAGAACTATTTTGTATAGGACACAATATTTTGTTTGTAACAAACATAGCCTTTCTTCTTCTTCTTCTTCTTCTTCTTTCTTCTTCTTCTTCCTTCTTCTTCTTCTTCTTCTTCTTCTTCTTCTTCTTCTTCTTCTTCTTCTTCTTCTTCTTCTTCTCTTCTTCTTCTTCTTCTTCCTTCTTCATCTTCTTCTTCTTCTTCTTCTTCTTCTTCTTCTTCTTCTTCTTCTTCTTCTTCTTCTTCTTCCTCTTCTTCTTCGTAGAGTCATAATAGCGCCTAATGACGCGTAATTTGTCCTATTGTTGACGCGTAATTTGGCATATTGTTGACGCGTAATTTGGCATATTGGTAAAAATACCAAGCTACTTATGTCCCATTTGGTTCTAATTTTGTTCAAATTAGATGTATTCGTTCTCCCGATATGCTTGAAATATATTTTGACCAAAAGAAAGATACTAATTATGGGGACTAGATTGCTTGATTGCCTTTGCGTAAATATCTGCTGAGTCCGTGCTAGAAATTAGCTCGATCCGGATCGTTGTATATATTATCACATGAGAATTGGTTAAAGGGCACCGACGCTCAAAATAGTAAGCAAATAATTACCGTTGGTGAAGGCGATGGGACAATCTATCACTTCCGAGGCGAGCTGGATGTAGCTATCTTTCCGAAGCGAAGCTGAGGAAAGATAGCGTATACATTCAGATCACCGAGGAAGTGATAGTTTGCCATCGCCTGAAACCAAAAGGTGATTATTTGCTTTATATTCCACATCGAACTTAGATCTAGTCTAGTAGTACTAAATGCTGTACTAGTAGTACTAGTAGTGTAAGCAGGCCTACCCCTAGTCTACTCTAAGTACTCTAATGCCCGGCGCAGACAGAGCCGACTCGACTGGTTCACATCGAACTTAGATCTAGTCTAGTAGTACTGTACTAGTAGTCTAAGCAGGCCTACCCCTAGGCCCTAGTCTACTCTAAGTACTCAGAATGCCCGGCGCAGACAGAGCCGACTCGACTGGTTGTCATTCCGATCGGCTCAGTTTTCAGTGCCTCGCGACACACATTTTGCCAGTCGAGAGACAGTCGGATGCCAGTTGGGGCCGATTCAACACGATAAATCTGCTCCGACCGACCAGGCCCAACTCTAGCCTGATTAAAGCCAGTCGGAACGGGTCGAGTCGGCTCTGTCTGCGCCGTTACTGTTACTACTAGGTTTGATCTACTTACCAACAATGACTTGTTATTCCAATTTCGGTAACAGGGTAATTCCAAAAGCTAAAACGCGAAATGTAAACTCCAAAAAAACAGTTCAAAAGTCAACAAACGCGAAAATAGAGTCTCCCCAACACTTGGACTGGTCTAGCGCTTTCAAGTCCACGTCAGACAATTCGTTAAAAAGTATGCTTCCAGCATCGCAATAATCTTGGAACACTTTCAGGCTGAACTTAAGTTGTCGCTTTGTATTTTTACTTTCACTCTCCAGTAAAAACGTGTCCATTTCATCCTCATCCAAAAGCTCAAACCTTATGTTTGTGGCCGCCATTTTAGTAGAGTACACAGAACGAGCATGCAAACAGTGTATGTACGATACTACAACAGGGCAGGGCGTCGATCTGTTCGGAAAACACAATGCAATTGTTCACAAACAATGCTCGCCCCGGCCAATGCATTGTGTTTTCCGAACAGCTGATCGACGCCTCTGATGTACAGTGCATAGCGTATGCAGTGTACTACGTATACCGTATGCACAACGAATACAATTAAATTTGTAATTCGCGCGCATTTATCGCGCCACTTATTGGTATTCAATTCAATGCAACCGCGGAGTGTAGATAGTACTTTTTATCTAGTGAGTGCAACGCACTTTCACCCAAGATATCTACAGAGTGTAACGATAGGCGAAACTATATTTCATCACGTGATTAACTTTTGACCAATCGTAGAGCAAGATTCTTAGTATGTGGAATATAATAATGCATAACAAAATTCCCCAGATTTCAGTTAATTTCTTTTTCAATAAACGTTTTATAATAAACTATTATATTAACTTTTTGTTTGTCTTCTTGTACTGCACAACCCTTCAAACGTTGTTGTTTGTTTTTTATTCGTTCTCAAATTCTGAGAAAATCATTTATTGAAACATAATGATACTTAAGTTAATCGTAGGTAGAATGAATAGCTCAATAGAATATAATATTCTCGTCCTCGAATCAAAGGACTATCTTTGCTTGTTGGCTCACGCCATCGTTATGGCTAATTAGCATGCTTTGTAATGAGGTTTAGATAGTCATTGCTGATTGCTCTGTTGGCGTAAGTGTGCAACATTTGTGAATTCCTATAAAGAGTACATCATAACTCTTACCCCTCCCCTCCTCTCTCTTTCTCACTCTCCATTCTCTCTGTGTCCTTCATTTCCGTACCATCACGTATCTTATGTTTTTAAAGGGATTTAGTATTAACTGTGTCTGAATCTCTAGTGGTTCTTTCATGCCCAGTTGCTTCCTCGTAATAATAGAAGTATGAAACCTGTTTTGTTATGTTTTTTTTTATTGGGTATGTGTGATATGATTGAAACCAAATACCGGATTATAATTTTCAATGTGTGCAAACTAATGGCAAATGATTTAGTAAACAGCACTTTGTATTTTTGCTTATCACTCGGTTATATTATGACATGCATTTAACCTGACATTTTCAGTGGGCATATCAGATCACATACATTTGTATAAACCCTTTGTCAGTTGTTACGCCTGTCAACACGTGTGTGTACAATTACTAGATCCCTTTTAATAACGTAACGCATTTATTCAACAAATTAGCAACCTTGTGGTATTGCGATTTACCTTCATAATAATGGTAATTGTGACGTGAAAATATAGGTCCAATATGTTATTCTAATTTCACGGGCGGACGATTCAGCAAAAAAGAGCGCACACTATGAATGATTGTCATAAGAGCCTGTGGGGATTTAAAAATGGATTGAGACACAGACGAATTATCATAATCATCATAATGATCATGTTTATGGATATGTCGTGTTCATATCTTGCTCGCGTTGGTTATGCGGGAAAACAATTATTGAGTGATTTGAGGGGGGGAGGGTGGCGTCTTTCGCCTTTTTTTGCACCGGAGCAGCGACTAATGTGCAGGTAATAACTATGTGTATGTTATGAATTATTCAAACAATCTGACGACCTAGAGGTCCATCACTCCATTTTTAATCTCCCCCAGACATTTCCGAAATAATATATCATACATTTTGAAAGAGTACCATACGCTTGTAAACATTCCCGATAAATCAGCTCAAGGTTGATACAAACGCCATGCAGAACGCTATAGCATTTATGATCTCTGATATAACGTATATCATATTAACTATGGGTGTATCATTACGTAATCTGTAACTCCACCAATATCGTGTCACTGATATATATTGTATTGCATTGAAATAGCATACATCTGCATGTTTTATATTTTGTTAAACAAAACAAAAAACACATGATAGATGCAATAAACGGCAAACTCCGAGTACGTATCGGGCTAAGGCGGACGTACACACATTGTGGCATGGTAACACTGCGGTGCGTTGTTCGTATGCAACTGTAGTTTTCAAGTTTTATATTTCTGCATACTATCATCTTTATGCTCAGATTTTGCCATTAAAATATTTGTTTGTACTACATGATTGTATATCAAGAATTTGAATCGTGCTATCATAATGTTTGCAATGCTGCTTCTAAGCTTTTACCAAAATAGCCTGAGTATACGCCACAGCTGTCGTATAGGGGTGGGACAAATATTAACTTGTCAACTTGTGAAGTGTGTAATGGTTACATTAAATGTTCATGTGCCGAATGCAAACCTTGAATCTGTGACGTCATTGATTGTGAGAAATGGTGTACTATTACGTAAATGAAGAGTTTCTTTGAAAAAGAAAACAATATATGCCATCTTGATACACGGGAAGTCGGCAACAGATACCGGTCACCATTGTTTTCTATACACGCTTCTTCACACGCAATCAAATTTCGCGAGGGCCGAGATCTAAAGAGGGGCCATAATGACCACCACCAACCCCCCCCCCCCCCCCCACCCCCCAACCCCCTGCGACAGCTAGAAGACCTTAAATGCATGGGCTTTTTAATTAAAGGACAATGAAGCTCGGGAAATTTGTTATTTGCAATATACGACACTAAATGGGAAGAACGGTCTCTGAAAGGTTGAGCACGATCGGTCAAGAAATAAGAAAACTCTTTGAAATAGCCATGTATTTATATGAGTGACTCAAATTGGCAACGCACTCTGGCAAAGATGTGGACAACTACCAATAGGTTTTTTAAACAACATTTCATTTTGTTTCAAATTTCTCAAAATATATGTTCACCCTACATTTTTAGTTCGACATAATTATGTTTTGTAGAATGTTTATACACAAAATATTATAGGTTTGGGGAATGGACAAGAGTGACCATGAAGAAACTTAACCAATTTGAACATTTGAGTAAAAACCCTTTGGGGAGTAGTCCAGAAACTTATCAGAGTGCGTTGTCAATTTGAGTTCCCCATATAAATAAATTTACATCTTCAAAGAGCCATAGTTTTCTTGTTTCTTGCCTGATTATATGCTCTAACATTCAGAGAGTATTGCTCCTAATATCTTAGAGCTTATGGAAGCTTATTTTGCTTGGGTTTCATTGTCATTCGAGGTTAATGAGCGTGTGTACAGAACAAAGGTATACACGTTAAATATGTCTGAAAGGTATCGCTCATACACTGTCATATGACTTTGTGACTTAGGTAGGTCCTTCATGAATAAAGATAAGAAACTTGTTATGTTTTTAATTCCGCCGTTTTTATTTTCCATTCTCACAGCGCCAATCCACAATGATATATGATTCTGGGACTTAATGAACTCGCTTGATTGCGTAAAAACCAAATAGACTTCCCAGATCAATTAAATTAATGAACACTTTCATTAAGTAACGAGACCGGGTGGTTTCACTGAAGTTTAAACCAAGACTGACATTCGATTCCCATGAATATGATGTAACGGAGCCGGTTGAGTGTCGGTGCGTTTAGCGCGGCGCTTTCACGGGTGTTAGCACGTCAGAAGTCGACGAAAAACCTTTTAAAGGGATAGTCTATATGGGAAAACACGCAATTTGTTATAAATTGGTAAATATACCGCATGATTGTTTAATATTTTTGAACTTATGGGCGAAATTGGCCTAAGTTGAATTATTATCGACGATCGCAATATCATTTATTAGCAGCCTGTCATCAGTAATGTACATACAATGTATGATTTTTCCATGATTTGTTGATAAAAACCTTTTCCTTTATATTTCAAAAACGCAATAATAATATAAATTGTTGCTATTTTTAAAAAGCCGTCTCCGTTTTAGCTCAACAAATTTTCTAACCGTTCGGACCAAATTAATATTAATGCACATTTAATAAAAACTTAACATAATGATTTTAAATGACGTCACTATAGGTGGCAATTTTCAGATTCACTTCTTCTTATTCATATTTCTCGGTGAAGTTCAAACAGTTCATAACTAAAACAATCTTTCCCCAATTTTCCCTGATGATCAGCATCATTCATCTCCATTCATCATTCATCTTCTAGGATGGAGCGTCACTTTAACATGAGCTGTAAACGAGCTACATATTGCATGACAGACATTATCTCCGACGCTTTTTATCTAGTTACCATTAAATGAAACCAAATCTGGCATATTTGCCCGCCAGGCGCCGGCATCGGATCGTAATTACCGACGGTCAATAACCGTAAATCTCTGTGTCATGAGTGGATTAAAACATTTGATTTGTCACTGTGTGAGCCTTAAGGGGATCTGGTAACTTTGTTGATATGTGCAGAAAGAGACGAATAGTTGATACAAAATGTGTATTGTTGTGATCTGATATGTCCACAGAGGAATATGTGAACATTCCACGTTAAGTGGATGTTATATTGCAGAGTAATGAACGTAAATGCAAAGATATGTATGCAAAGATTATATTTGTACACATTTATAACTTTCCAGTGGATAACTAAAAATCCAAACTCTTCAATGTTTCAATACCTTTTTAGCGAAATGGAAATTCGAAAAACCAAAAACTGTTCAATGGTTAAATCATACTTTATTTTATTTGTATCACCAATAGAAATTGGTGATACAAATAAAACAAAGTATGACTTAACCACAGAGTTCTTAGTAAGTTTTTAGGAACTTTGCAATGTTTCTGGAGCCCTTTAATTATACTTCTACCTCCATGAAGAAAAAAAAACATAATATTACAAATACATTTCATAAATGGAATTAACTGCAGTCCATTAAAAGTATTAATGGAACGAGCGAGTCACGTATGTGCCGCAGGCAACACGGTCGAGTTCCAAGCATGATACAACATTTATACAGTGAACACAAACAAAATAAAGTGTTGCCAAATATTGACGCTTTCTCATAGTATTTTGTTCGAAGGACACACAAAGAAGTTGATTTTGTGCGTGGGTGGAGTCCATGTTTGAGTATATTTGAACGTGCACTTAGAATGTGCGTATTGGGATGTGCGTTAATTAGCACGTATATTTTTCATGCAAGCGTTTGTATTTGTTCTTGTGCATATTTTCATGTATGAATTTAATCACATATTAATTGGAGTTTTATTTCATTATATCGAACAGAGAATAACTGAGAATAACCATGATAACTGGCCAGAAATATGTACATGTAATATGAATGAACAATGATCAGAGAAAATTTGGTTTCCCCGGGATTCGAACCCGAGGCCTCCAGATTGCAAGACCGGTTTTATTTCGATAAGATGGCAATTTCCGTTGATAAACTGGACGACTGTCATTACGGGGTCATGTTTAAAATACAAATCACATCATATAAACGTATATGAAATCAACAAACACAATTTAAAAATATATTAAAACTTAAACTAAATTTAGTTGCAGAACTTACATGACTAAGGAATTGATGCATCCTATTCCGGACGAGTCAACTCCAACCTTAAAGGGATAGTTGAGTATTGGTCAAACTTAACTTTAGTAACCAAAACCTGCACCATTACGGTACAGAATAATAGGTATAACTTCACCATGCTCGAAAAGTATACACAATTACAAACGACTAAGTAAAACCCCTGTTATCATTCAAAAAGAGCCGTTACAACTCAAGAGGGCGCTCTCTAAAAGAATAATTGGTTTTAGCCATTTTTCTTACAAAATTGTGCATTTAATATTTTGTTAAAATAATGATTCAATAGAGATATCATCAACAACTTTTAAAAAGCCTATTCAGATTTTTTTCAAAGTAGTCTTTAAGCTTTTTTAATTTTTCTAAAAAGTCAAAATATCCCTGGTGAAGAATTTTTGAATAAAAATTTGTTTATGGATATTTCAGCCGTTTCTGAACCGATTTTGTTTAAATACAGTTTATTCTGTCATTAAAATTGTATGTTCTTTCAAATTTGACAGAACGGTTTTTCATTATATCACAAAAAAATATTTTGTACCAACACTCAACTATCCCTTTAATAAAAGCTCCTTGGTTTCCCATGTATATGCTATTTTACATTATACTTTTATCACCAGCTCCCCTCGAACACCTCCGCAATTTTAGATTTTTCTTTGATAACCTCATCTCGATAATGAAATGATAAACATAGGAAATCAGCATTTGCAAGGGACAATAAACAAGACTGTTGTTCATCACATCGCCTTACATTTCAAATTGAGATTACTTCGCGTGCGACGACAGATCTATACTATATATACTCTAGTTCAAATATACAGGAGTAAATTGAAATAAGTGGAATAGTTTCACTTCGATACATAACCAAGAACTATAAAAACTCTTTGATGCCTAGCTATACGGGCATTATTGTGTAAACAAACAAAATGAAATGGGGTGAGACGATGGACGATAAAAGAAAGTAAATTGAATTGGGGCATTTGATACTCGGATATCTGTCTCCATCCTCCGCATAGTGTTATTATCCGTGTCATGCCGTTGAAGAGGAAGACAACCCTATAAAGAAATGCTCAATAAAGGGAGATAATGTAAAAGTGAGATGAACATTATTCAGGAAGTAAGAAGGTTGTGTGCGTTTTTAACTTGCTATTAAATAACAGTATTGGGAAACGCCCTACTCACAATAAATGTACGCTTTTATCCCCTACCATGTAAAAGAATATGGTTATGATAACTTATCTGTTAATGTGAAGGTTAAGACAAACACTGCTTTGAAATTGAATATTTGAGCAATAAAATGTTCGAAATAAAAGAAACTATTTACAATAGATTCAGTTCAACCGCATATACGCTGCTTATAAAAGCCATGTGAGCGCACGTACGTAAGGCATGCGGGCTCATCGACCGTATATAGCCACCAATATCCAGCCTGGCGGTGAGCGGTGAACGTGCAGCGAATTTAGGCCCAATCTTAACGGCGTGCTGGCGACGTGCATTAAAGTTTCGACTGATATTTCTGCATTTAACGATACTAAGGTTTGGATTTTTACCGCACAAGCCCTTTTTATACTATTTCACTATTAATATTGATCAATTAGTGTGGTCAATATATTATATAATTACTTTCGTTTACTCTCCCACAGCTGTTGTTTGGCTTTAAAATGGATTTTTCTTAAACATGGACGCCAATTGCTTAATACTTTAACAACCTGTCGTACGCGTTTAGCATTTTTTCGTATTATTTTGAAGACAAAATGAGAATATTATATTTTCATAATAATAACTCTCAACTGCATAAACAAATTAAATAATAAAATGGAAGCCTTGCAGTTACATTACTGAACAACAGCACTGGAGGGACAACATGGGAATAATGGGTGTGTTTGAATCAAAGCAACTTCTTTCCTATTGATATTTGAACACAAATCATTATCAGTATCCAGGGATTCAACAATAAAATATTGTTGTGATAGTTGCGTGTATTTTAACTACCGTATACTTTCACCACCAACACTCATTGATCAACTCGGTCGAATGCTAACTATGTATTACATTAGAATGGAAATTCTTTATTCCGATTGTTGTCGGAGGTAACAAGGCCATTAATAAGGTATACTGGAGAGATACAAAGGAAGACTAGAAACATCGAAACATAATATAGAGAGAGAGAGCTAAAGGGGCGGGGGTAGGAAATAAGAAGGGAGTGCAACATTTTTTTGTTTAAGTTACGTATGTACTTAATTATACTTGAGTAAGTTTCATGACATTGATAGTATAGCCCATTTTTAAATATAAATTTTATTAGTTGACGTTATAATTATATTGTGACTGTTGACATCATTTAGTGTAAACAATCCAACTGGATCTTTGATTTCAGTTGCAATGAATTACATTTGAATATAAATACAGTGTGTCTGTGACTGTTGTGTGTATATGTGCGTAAACGAAAGGGGATAGATTGATAATGGGAAGGGGAGAGTGGGAGGGTTACAACAATATTGAATAATTTTATGGTCGGTAGGACTGTTTTCATATTAATGAATCGAGGATTGTGCGAAACATATTAACTATTCAATGGGCTCACTTGCCCCAGTCAGCCGCTTTAACAGGAATTTGTCGCAATACATTGCAGCATTCATAGGAACTAAATATACATCACCAAGTTCACTGTATTCGTGTGAATGGGTTCATCGGCCTTTCCGCGCATGCGTGTAGTGATAAATACGATCGTTATGATTATGGTTTTCATAGCATCGTCATTGATTTGACGCGTATCCGGTACGATCATATTATGACGTCTACAAGTTCGTACAGCTGAATATTTGAACTTTCTGATTTGAGATCTTGGAAGTGGATGATTCTGAGAAATGTTCAGTATGTTTGTTGTTTGTACTTCCATGTAAACATACGTCTAATTTAGTTGTTTAACTGAGCGCGATTCGTCTTAATTACAACATTATAATGTACTTATTTTGATTTAAAATTATATAATGGGATTTTACGTCAGAAAGTGTTAAAGTGTAACGTCAATGTGCTTCTATTATAATGGTTCGCTGTCATAATTATGTATGCATGACTGTGTGCATACTATAAATACACTTGAATAAAAGCACACAAAACTTTCATCGGTTGGGGTATTCATTATTATGGAACTTTTGCATGGAAACTTACAAAAATAAATGCGTTCAACAATTTGGTGTTCGGATTTTGCTGTATCCCATATCTCATTATTTGTTTCTAATATTTCAACAATCGTTAGTTGGACCAAATAATATGCTCTCCATGACATTTTCAAACCTGCTCTCAAGCTTTAAAACAGTATTTGTCGGACTATACCATTAAAGGTATACACTTGAGTATTAGTACTTCCCGAAATGCCCCTTGACACTAAATTGGTTGGTTTTAATTCCGTTTGAAAGTTAATTGGATAAAACATGTGAAATGAGAATCATTCCCTTTTGAATGATCTCATAGTTGTAACATTTGATTTCAAAATATTGTATTTATATATCGTCTGGCCAGGCGATATCTTGACTCTTAAACAAATACAGAAAATGCTTATACCATTCTTTCAAAAAATGTCAAAAGAGATTTGTAAAAAGTTGTTAATGATATCTCTATTTAATCATTATTTTAACACAACATCACATGCACAATTTTGAATAAAAAGTGGTTGAAACCAATGAGTTTTTAGAGAGCGCCCTCTTGAGTTGTAAGGTTTTTTTTTAAAGATACATGTAACAGGGTTTTTACTTAGTCGTTTGTAATTGTGTATAAATTTCGAGCTTGGTGGAGTTATAACTATTATTTTGTACTCTAATGGTGTAGGTTTTGGTTACTATAATTCAGTTTGACCAAAACTCAACTATCCCTTTTAAAATTCATTTTCACAACGTCGTCCTTGTCCGATTTAATTTGTGTTTTTTAGAAAATAAAGAGTGATGAAAATAGAACTATAACGATTTTTAAAGACTATTAATTAACATTTAGACGAGCTCGCGCATGCTATTTATTACAATGGTTAAATGAAATCCTAGTAATGATGAAAATAACACGATGGTGAAATCAGAATGATCTACTGAAGTCATCATTTGTCGCTATCTGTTGTCTAATTTGCGTGTTTTTGGATATTGCTCATCGTGATATAAATCCACAACGGGATATTTCATCCGCAGGGGGATTCATCTTAATGGAAGTTCTGATCAGGCCAATGCGACTTGTATCTCCTGCAGAAAAGTGCCATCTGATAGGGAAACGTTCTACTATCCTAAATCCGTAAGTCGACTAAGCGTGAACAAAATCCCATTTTCCATACTTACATAAATAACAATTTAATGTGTGTCGCCGTCACACATTCCCGTAAATATTTTCCGTAAGTGCCATGTATAGCAAATGTACAAACTGCCCCGTAAACACCCTCACATAAAGCCACGGAATAGCCAAGTCAGACACGCGGCTCTCCTCGTAATCTGAACAAAAGCCACGTCTGTCTACAACTCTGCCTTCCCGTATTTCATCGTGGACTCAGTATACGTTCACGTCTGGTTTGTAATCAGTGTAGCACAATCGCGCACACGCGAGTCTCGACTTTTCGGGAATCTTCGTACAGTGTTGTGCGGACGACGTCAGCCATATTCTTGTTTCAGACCGTATGGATAATTAGGAAAACAATTTACACGGCAATCGATCACGAAATAAGTATGTACGTACGTGCCACGTCACATTAGCTGCTACAGTTAGGGATGTGTATCGTGATGCAGAAAAAACCGTGCATATGAACAATGAATGCAACTGAAATATCATTCTCAATATTATGAAGCGACTTGATAGCCTCATTATGTATTCAGGCAGTATCATACACGGTGGATTATTCTGTATTTACGTTAAATTTTAAAATAAACCACCGCTTGGAAATTTTGTTCATACTTTAAAGATGATCAGGTCATGAACGGTAGGCGGTCTCCATTCACTTTGTACAAAGAGGCTGTGTGCAGTGAAGCGCGACGTGGATCATTTATTATTCATAATCCCGCTTTTTCGGGAGGGTGCTACTCTGTTTAATAGCAACCGTTACGGAATAGCTAGCCACGTTCCAATGCATACATTTCACGAAAATTGCACTAATTATTTACGTGGCTCTCACGACAACGCTTTTCGGTGATGTGTGACTGCGACACAATAATCTTGGAAACAAGTGACGTAGCTGGCATCTAGTACCAACGCGTGAGATAAAGGGAGTTGCAATGTTTCGTAGGAGGGGGTGGGGATGTGACCCTAAATACCAATATATAGGTGGTGTAACTGCCTAGAATCGGTAACGTCATTGTCAATTGCCCAGATTGTTCGATTCGAAATATTCCGTTTAGGTTAATATCACGAGACTCACAAGCAAATACAAAATATTATTGTTTTTAATTTGTAATTGAATGACATTCTATTTTACTTTTGTAGGACCCTTATGTTGCATGACATTTATTTGCGTGAACACGATTTGTTTTATATTGATACGATATTGGACGGGGAATAAAGGTAATATTTGATAGTTTAAGGAACAAACAATATCGTTATTTGTTTATGTCTTGTAGTCGATATGTGTATTTATCTGATGCACATCAAACCGGGCATATCTATTTTGAGTACTTTGAAACGGCATGTTAATATTTCTTCTCATTAACGTCAAGCACTATGTTTCTCTCAACCTTGAGTAACTCGAAGGGTAAAACCTCCACCACGCCCCTTATCCTATAACTCTATTTGGAATAGGGGTCATAATGGCGCGTATTGTTTAGTTACGTGTGAAAATAAATGAAGTAAGGTGCGTCTAGTTTGCGTCAGTCTATAAATCCGCGAAATGAAATGACCCATTAAATTGGCAATATTATGTAGGCAATTACCTAGTGACGTCTGCATGCTGTTAAATTGAAATCATGTCGACCGAATAGGTTTTCTTCCGATGTAATCGTCTTTCTGCATCAGACGTTAGTGTATGACATATACAGCAATGTACAGTGGAGTTCAAGATTGTGCATACTCCGTATGCACACTTACTGACAACATGCGCGAATATATGCGCAGAAACGCGCGGGAAAGAAACGCGCGGGAAAGAAACGCGCGGGAATCATTCGCGTGGAGAATAGTTATTGAACCCTACTGCTGGTGTTCGTCGCTTGGGGGCTTGGGGCTACGCCCCAGCGGCCTCCCCCAACCCCCACCCATGGCCAAGCATTTGCCCATAGGCCTCTATAATATTGAAATGATTTTGTGAGTGTACTTTGTCGCTTGCTCGCGTTGAATTAATATCGGACCTGCGTAGTTCCCATCTCCTTTCTTTCCGCAACATACATATATATCTGGGAATTACGGTTGTCCCCCACAGTAGATTTTTTTAAGAGAAATTTTAAAACATATTTATTTTTGTTGTAGATTGGAGAGGTTGTACAGCGCATTGAACTGGAAATGCGCTATATAAGTGTCAATTATTACTATTATTATTATTATCTGGTAAATTCCAATATATGCGGATAATGTTGTTTTCTCTTTTTCTGATAAAAGAACGTTACTGCGAGTCAACAAACTTTTCTTCAATACTCCAATATGTTAAGACAAACATACATTATTCGATCAAACACAGCATGATGCATTATCATACATGGTACATTTCTTAAAACTCCCCAGAGGAGTTCGCTTTGAAGATTTGTATATCAGCTAGTAATTCAACAAACACAAATCTACATAATGACAAATCTACATAATGACAAATCTACATAATGACAAATCTACTGAGCATGACATGTCCATTATATTTCATATTTTAACGCTCTTTATTATCACATATGACAAGAAGACGACATTTCTTTGCAACAATAATGCAACCGTGCGTTAATATATTAATATTTATACATATGTGTTGTTTTTTATATAGTTTACATGGTTTATGAGGGGGTTATGAACGGGGGACCGGGCGGTGGAATGACATTCAGAGAATTGTCCCCTTTCCGGTGTCACGCTAAATCTGTACGCACTGCGAAATCCGTACGCAGTCGCAAATGCGCATGCGCACCTGTGGTAACATTGCTGCGAAAACCGTTCCCATTTGTAATAAAGCATGCAAAATGCCTCCTTGAGGCTCCTTGCGGCACAAAGTGTTGTCAAAACCCGACGGTAGATTAAGAAACTCCATTCACGCCATTTAAAATGTTGATAAAACATGTGTCAATTTGTTATTAGCATGAAATTGCGGCGTAATAATGGTCACGATTTTCGCAAGACACAATGTCTAAGCGCATGCGCATTTGCTACTGAGTACGGATTTCGCACCACACCGGGGATAAAAGTATAGCGAAATATAATACTCACTTGTGGACAGGTATCACCTTGACAGTGAAAAGGGCGTTAAGTCGATATTTGGTTAAATTGAGTTCTGCACACCATCCTTTAGATCGTATCGTTCTCTTTGTGATGCCAAATCTTCAGATAGTAATTATATTTTTGTTTTTGTATTTGTTTTGTTTTTGATTGCTTGTTTGTTTGTTTTGGGGTTGTTGTTGTTGTTGTTTTTTGGGGGGAGGGGTATTGAAGAACAAATTAAACAAAGTTATAATAAGGTTTCTACACAGCCCCCCCCCCCCCCCCCAAGTTTGTACCTGCTGATCTCAGAAGTACAAAAAGTGACTTAGCGACCGCAAATGCGCATGCGCACCTGTGGTAACATTGCCTGCGAAAACCGTTCCCATTTGTAATAAGCATGCAAAATGCCTCCTTGAGGCTCCTTGCGGCACAAAGTGTTGTCAAAACCCGACGGTAGATTAAGAAACTCCATTCACGCCATTTAAAATGTTGATAAAACATGTGTCAATTTGTTATTAGCATGAAATTGCGGCGTAATAATGGTCACGATTTTCGCAAGACACAATGTCTAAGCGCATGCGCATTTGCTACTGAGTACGGATTTCGCACCACACCGGGGATAAAAGTATAGCGAAATATAATACTCACTTGTGGACAGGTATCACCTTGACAGTGAAAAGGGCGTTAAGTCGATATTTGGCTAAATTGAGTTTTGCACACCATCCTTTAGATCGTATCGTTCTCTTTGTGATGCCAAATCTTCAGATAGTAATTATATTTTTGTTTTTGTTTTTGTTTTGTTTTTGATTGCTTGTTTGTTTGTTTTGGGGTTGTTGTTGTTGTTGTTTTTTTGGGGAGGGGTATTGAAGAACAAATTAAACAAAGTTATAATAAGGTTTCTACACAGCCCCCCCCCCCCCCCCCCCAAGTTTGTACCTGCTGATCTCAGAAGTACAAAAAGTGACTTAGCGACCTTCTCTTTCTCAGCCGACGTTAACAAACCTATTACTGCATTCTTTTAAACTGGGTCTGGAAGGGTTAACTCACACTTTCTAAGAAAGATCACGGGCTTATTTTTTGGGCCATATCATTTCAAACTGTCAAATAATGCAGATTGTGTATCGTCTTTTGACGTTGAGAGTAAACCACACGATCTCCAACTTATAACGTTTCTTTTACTCATAAAGTAGGCTTCGGTTTCACAGGTCAGGAGTTGACAGGAACGGTAATATCAGGTGTTTCCGATGTCTTCGATAAGCTTATATATATAGTTAAAAGTTACTTTATGGTTTCAGTTCATATCATAGTGTTAATAGCTTGATGAAAGATTAAAGTTTACATCAGTAGGCGTATAACTCGTAGAGTAGCAGAGGTATTACATGTCTATGGAGACATTACGTGTAATTGCAAATCGTCATTATCAGTATTATTTTAAGAGTTAAACCATGCACCGAATGGACGGAAGTAAACGTGTAGAGGTGACGGCCTATAAAATTGCGTTTAGCAACGTTTGTTAGCCTGAAACAACATGTATGTATGCATATATACACGCATTATGAAACAAACTTGTTGCTCTGTATGTTGCATGTATCTATCTACTGATTTATAATCGACCTTGTTTTCTAAAAACATAATTTATGCGAATTTAACAGCTTTTCTGTATCATCTTAAGGGAAATGTGATTTTGGCTTTAATATATACGCGTCTCAAAACACACTTCGTTCAGCCCACAAAATGTATATGCTAACCACGCATGGAAACGCCTAGTCAGTACCAGTATTAGCCATGAAATTAAACACGTTCGAAGCTCTGATTATGGGTTTAATATGAGGATATAGACGCACCCAAATAAAGAACGTAAAAAGTGTGACGCAATGGGAGGAAAGAAGTCTCCTCCTTTTTCCGATGGATGATAACTAATCCGAGATGGGGAGATTAATTTCTACGGAGATGGACATCGTAGGATGCGCAACATTGCACTTCTAGGACGCTGTCAAGATATCTCTTGTAGAGGAACACCAGATAAGTATATATGATATATGAATCTAGAGAAATATATAGAAATATAAATATATATAGATATTATGAGAGAATCTGCCGGCGCCAAAGGGCGTAGGCTTTTCGGACATATTAATGACCATCCGCACTTTTAGGAAATGAGGTGGTTTTGCATCTTCCCACTTCGACTCATAGTAAAAGGATAGACAGTTGAAATGTTATATATCATTTATGCTTTTATTTGTTATATCATCACGGGTTTTTTATTTTCCTATTCTATAACATAATTATAGTATAGCTAATGGGATTACGTTTGTAATTATACATTTCCCCAAAATATTGTCGAAGGATAAACGAATTGAAATTGTCATCACCGCATACTGCATATCAATATTATATCCCCCTCTCTCCCTTTCTATACGTGTTTGCTTCCAGTGGTGTAGCCAGGAATTCTCAAACCAGCGAGCGCGTAAGCGATGGTCGTTTCCGGTGGGGTCCAGGGGCGGAGCCCCCAGAAGCTTTTGGATTGTATTACGTATCGCTTTCTTTTCATTTGTTTTAAATTGTATTATATCAAAGTTTATTCGGGTGTCAAAATTCGGTCCGAGACATGCGTTTATTTCCCACATGTATACACTCTTAATAATGATAATACTTAACTAAATCTTATATTTTCTACATAATTATTATCAAAATTACAAAGTCACAGACTACAGATTCAAAATTACCTTCATGCCTTCATCTCCTTCTCAACCTCTCTCTGTCTTATTTGTTTGTTTGAATCTAGTTATTGTTTGAATCAATTGCGCGTTATTGATTCGCTTTGGTTCTCCAGAAAGAAATGTGAGTAGAGTATTTGTTTAGAAATCAACCGTTTATTTCAAACTACATAGACATTCTCGTTTTCACTTTCTCCTCCTATCTATCTGTTATTTTTGTTCATTTGCTATGACATTTTTCTCCTGTTTCTATTACATAAAGTCTTGTTTCCGTTCTCTCGAGTTCATTTTAAGTCAATGGTTAGGCCAAAGCAAACAAAATTGTTGGATCGGAGTAACGGGCAACCAAACATTAGGGTATGTAGGTAGGTTTTTTTTTTTCGTTTTTTTTCAGGATTCGCACAAATACACAAAAACACACATATAACACACAAATAACACATATCGCAAAATTTGTTTAGGGAAAAAAAAAAATAAATAAATAAATCAGAAAAAACCTTTAGGTTCGGCGCTATTTTTAGGGTCGGGCGGGTTACGCCAATCCAACCATTTATTTTTCATGGCCTTATTGTTGGAAATACAATAGTCAGTCATTCCGCTAGGGATGTTCCTACACAATCATGACAAGTGAACTACCATTCGCCATCTCAGTACTACGAAATAACGAAACATAGGATCGCCTTCAGTCGCTCGGGAAGGAAGGTGATCCGGCTAATGAGTTATTAAGGGCTCCATTTACAAGTGTTTGTGCGCATGATGATGAGGTGAGGTGCATGTGTGTGTGTATATATGTGTGGGGGTATAAACGAAAATGATAGATTTTAAGTGATAGTACCGTTTTGGTTTATATTGTTTTGATGATCTATCTATTGAACATGTTGAATAATTATTTTAACAACAAATCACATTAATATTTTTAATTTACAAATGGTTGAAACTTTCAGGTGTCTGGAGGGCGCCCTCTTGTGTTAATTGTTGTTCTTTATAATGAAAACAGCCCTTTAACTTAGACGTGTATTTGTTTTTTATCTAATTCAAACATAGTTGAATTATGTTTATTATTTGTTAATGATAAGTTACAAGCTTGACGAGATATTTACTAGCCCGTTAATTAGGCACATCATAGCCACGGCAAAAGGGATCCTTGTATTAGTTGTCAAAATCCACACAAAATTTTTAGAACTCTAGCAGTTCTCATATACCTTGTTGTATTCGTACTCCCTACAAATGATAGAAACACGGAACATGTTTTAGCTTTCCGAATTTCTCTTCCTTTATAAAGATGTGTTTGATTGAAGTGTTCTATTTGAAAGTCTCCCTGTGAGACGATTCTCGTGCAGACATATGGTATAGTTCAATGTCAAACCTCTTTGTCTCTCTCCCTCTCCCATAAATTGAATATCACAATGCTGGATAATTGGCGAATCGTACAGATGATGTTACCACATAATTATTTACGAGTCGTAACCAAAACCATGTAATTGCCTGTCAAAATAGAATAGGTTGAAGAACAGATTCGTGATAAAGACTTGTAGCGCCGAAGGCTTTTGTAATGCTTGTACTGTTGTCGAACGTTTTATATGGAAAAAAGGTAAACTGTGTGCAACTTAATTGAATCACTGAATTTTCATTATACAAGGGTGGAACAGAACCAACATGAACGGTATTCTTCCCATAATATGGGCAAACAAATACTGAATTTTCTAGATAGGAAATCATGAATTAAACATGATTCCAAGATCTTCAGCTTGTGTTTGGTACTTTAGTTCTATATAGCGAATTAAGTGGTATAATGCTGGGTTTCGAATGTTGTCCAATTTTAACAAAAGAATCACCTTTTTTGCCTGGCATAGTCTGTAGCCTACACTTTTAGTCAGAAATAACCGGCTCTGTATGGGATTTCCTTTAATGTAATTACACTGTTAAAACGCTGTACCCCAGTTGTTTAAAGTTTACACAACTGTTGTTTAAATCTTTCTACAACCGTTGTTTAGAATAAATTTTAAACAACCCTGTTGTTGAAATAGCAAATAAAACAAATTATTGTACTATAAAACGGCACAGTCGGAATCGAACCGGGGACCCTTGGGTTATAAGACTAACACGCTACCTCGTTGCTATCTCGTTTCGCTTGGTTTGCAGTGGGACAAAATGGGTTTTGTCGCGATGATTTCGCGGTCAAAACTATCACGTGATTTAACACGTTTAATCAACGCTTGAACAATGGCCGCTTTACACAACTCTTCTTTCTACAACTAATCATGCTACACCTGTTGTGTAAAAAGATTCAACAACCATTTTTACACAACGTTTTAACAGTGTATGACGTCATACTACCACCCCATACAGAGTCGGTCATTCGTACTGTGTTGGTGGGATCCGGCTAGATTTTAGCCGCGTAATGCAGTATACATGGGCCACTCAGTAACGCAGAGTTGGCCATTCCTTACTTTGAACTCCCCATTGTTGCATCAATGCTAGTAGTCAAGTTAATATCTCTAGGACCTGGACATGTTGACAATACAATGTTTTCCTGATCATTCAAATAAATAAAAAACTCATTTAGAACACGATTGAAAAATAATAACCTGTACTTATTGCTCATTAGAGGCTGTAGACACTGAAAATACAATATGCAAAATAGGGGTAGCCATCTTGGATTTCAGGGTGTTGCCCATATGGTACAAGCAAATGAACACCGGAAATGGATTCCTTCCCCCCAAATACCCTATAGGATAATTGTTTTAATCACTTTCATACTATTAGATTGAAACTGACCTCTGACCATAGAATTATGAATAAACAAACCAACCCGTTTATAACTATAGGCTTACTTAACGCGCGCAAGTCACATGTCCAATAGACTTTGTACATGGGCAATATGGCGGAGTGACACGATTTTTGAAGCTCCCGTGTACTACTTCTCTACGTCATCGCGTAGTGACCTAGAAATACTTGACCAATCATCATGCTATGCAGTGCGTAGACTATCGCGCCTATTTTCCTGCTCACTGTCCTAGATTTCATCACGCTTATGAGAACAATGGGATCCATTGTGACGTATGCATATGAACTTGTTTTATTGACCTCGATCCCGTGACGACGCGTATGAAATACTCTGTGATTGGTTAACTGTAGTTCCCAAGTAGCCCATAATGCAATCAGTAGTAGTACCTTCCGGTGACCAAAAATCGCGTCACTCTGGCAGAGTGACACCCCTAGGGGGGTGTCACTGCTGCCAGAGTGCCGCGAATTTTGGTCATCAAAAGGAATACCACTGCAGGTTGCATTATGGGATACTTGGGAATTACATAAACCAATCACAGAGCAGTTCATACGCGTCTTCACCAGATCGAGGTCAATAAAACAAGTTCATATGCATACGTCACCATAGATCCCATTGTTCTCAAGCGTGATACAATCTAGGACAGTGCGCAGGAAAATAGGCGCGATAGTCTACGCGCACTTCATAGCATGATGATTGGTCAAGTCTTTCTAGGTCACGACGCGATGACGTCTAGTGGTATTCCTTTTGTGCTTCAAAAATCGGTTCACTCCGCCATGTTGCCCATGTACAAAGTCTATTGGACACGTGACTTGCGCGCGTTAAGTGAGCCTTCTAGTTATAAACGGGTTGGTTTGTTTATTCATACTTCTATGGACACCCCCCTGCCTCTGACCAAAGACGCTTAATGGAAAGACCGACCACTGGACACTTTTCTTGTACAAAGCATAGAAGTATGAATAAACAAACCAACCCGTTTATAACTAGAAGGCTCACTTATCGCGCGCAAGTCACGTGTCCCATAGACTTTGTACATGGGCAACATGGCGGAGTGAGCCGATTTTTGAAGCACAAAAGGAATACCACTAGACGTCATCGCGTCGTGACCTAGAAAGACTTGACCAATCATCATGCTATGAAGTGCGCGTAGACTATCGCGCCTATTTTCCTGCGCACTGTCCTAGATTGTATCACGCTTGAGAACAATGGGATCTATGGTGACGTATGCATATGAACTTGTTTTATTGACCTCGATCTGGTGACGACGCGTATGAACTGCTCTGTGATTGGTTTATGTAATTCCCAAGTATCCCATAATGCAACCTGCAGTGGTATTCCTTTCGATGATCAAAAATCGCGGCACTCTGGCAGAGTGACACCCCCCTGGTACAAAGTGAATGGGCAGCGCGCGATGTCCTCAGTTAATGCGCGCAATTACAGTCCTGACGTCACAATGCAAATTGCACAGGGGGTTCCCCACATATTTATTGTTGCAGTTGTTGTTGTTGCTGCTGGCTTAATGTGAATGACTCGGCTATTTTTAGCCTAGCAACAACACTATTTTCGGAAATAAATCAGCTGACTAAGCGCACCGATTTTATAATGCGCACATATACGCAGTTATCATTGGTCAATTATTCCACAAAGCAGTATCATGTTGGGAAGAACAAAGTCGATTGGTTTGTCGGTGCGTATATTCCAGAGAGTATGCGTGATAATATGCAAATATCCAAATATGCCATTGCCTGTTTATTGTGCACGTTCGAGATCTGTGAATTTAACAATTCTTTATTTCAAAAATGTGAGTGAAAATCTCTAAAAGCTCATCGACAATAATTTTAAAATATTTTTACATATACAAAGACAATATTGAATTAGAAAAACAATGTGTCCCCCAGGTGTACTCAACTTGGAGATAAGCTGATGTTCAATCGTCATACTAGCCTGAATTTGCCGAGTTTAAGTAAGTACGTTCTGATCCTTACTTTTGTTTAAATTAATACTAACAAAGGGAACATTTGTTCCAAAAAAGCTCATCGACAATAATTTTTAAATGTTTTTTAATTAATTAAAATAAACAAGATTCAGTACTGTACCCAAACCTCTGGGTGTACCCAACTTTCTCTTTAGCTCGATTTGAATCTTCATTCTGTTTGAAGGGACATCGCTGCGCGACCGCCAGTGATCTGTCTTGTAATTCTACAGTCTTTGCTCTGACCTTATTTCAGAAATATGCAAATAAGCTAATTATCTTTATTACGCTAATAAAAAAAAGGCCCAATGTTGCCAAGGTGGCAACCTCGTTGAATATTCTATAGAATTTATAAAATGAAGAATTAAAACAACCTTGGACTTATCAACGTCTCCAAGTATACACGACATATAGGGTTATACTCATTTGTCATTGTTACTGAGCTCGTGTGAGATAGATACGATATTATAATGAAACAAAAAAAGAAATAAGTAAGATATAGGGAACTTGCTGTTTCGATGTCATAACCCCTTGCAGGCCAAGTGTTAGTGCTAGCGCGGCATCTATCGCAGCGGTAGTCGAGTCGCTGGAGGACAGCTCAAACTCCTCCGTAGATACGATACTCCAAACAGTCTCTCAGTGAAGCGGTAAGTGAAACAACCGTCGGTTGTATACCCTTTCTAAATGTGCACTCCCTGCGGGTTACAGGGGTAGTTCAGTTTTGGTAAAGAGGGCGCTCCAAGAAATAATTTGTTAGGGAGGTAATGAAAAAATGAGTGTCAAATTTGAAAGAGCATATAATGTTAATGACAGAATAAACTTTATTTGATCAAAATCGGTTCAGGTATAGCTGAAATATCAAACAAAAAAATATCCGATCGGAATAAACCTGGGGCCCGAGGTTTGTTTGTTTTGTTTTATTTTATTTAAACACGGTAAAAAGCCCTCGATCAGCCAAACAGGATGTTTTTCAGAGAGGCCGTGATACAAAGTAATACAAATAATGTAAACAGTAACAATACAATAACACGAAAACTATCTAACCAAAACTACAACTATCTAATCAAAACTACAACTACACAAAAACAATAAACTATAAAAGAGCTAAACAAATAAAATAATTAAACGGTAACTATCAATATATTGTAAATTGAAAATAAACATTATAAATGTGAAATTAAACTTAAATCAACAGTCGAACGAGGTCTATATTCGATGATTTAAGAAAAACAATAACATGCTTACAATTTTTCAAAATTTGACAAAAGAGGTTTAAAATTGTTGTTGATGGTCTCTCTATTTAATAATTATTTCAACAAAACATCACATGCACAATTTTGTATAAACAAATGGTTTAAACCAATGCGTTTTTAGAGAGCGCACTCTTGTGTTTTAACAGCTCTTTTAAAAAATATAACAGGCTTTTTACGTAGGCATTTGTAATTGTGTATACCTTTCGAGCATGGTAGAGTTATAAATATTAGTTTTTAATGTTATGGAGCAGGTTTTGGTTACTAAAATTCAGTTTGACCAAAACTGTACTATCCCTTTAATCGTAAAATTATGTAAATTATTCTTGTTAACAATCTAATTGACAATACAATTATCACGAATAGTTGAACAGAGCAGAACATCGTAGGT
Source organism: Echinarachnius parma (assembly GCA_037951105.1). NCBI lineage: Eukaryota > Metazoa > Echinodermata > Echinoidea > Clypeasteroida > Echinarachniidae > Echinarachnius > Echinarachnius parma. The sequence continues at coordinate 27,508 of JBAMJV010006216.1, forward strand.
ATTGGTAGACTCTAAGAAATTCAAAACAACGTGTCAAAATTACCGTTATTTGAATTATTTATTATTTATTCTGCAAATATTCAAAAAAAGGACAGTGCACATCTGTCACAAAATACAAACATTACCAAATGATACATTGAAAGGAGAAAGTGAAGAACAGTGAGAAAAGGGACAAGTGGGTCAGGGCTCACAACACAAAACAAATACTACATGATAGCCATCAAATTATTCACGAATAATTCGTTTAAATGGTGGAAAGCTACGGATTGTCATTTCTTACCATGACATTTGCCATCAACTTCATTATATCTGACATCCCCGTTGCTGTCGCATCCCTTTAATAATAATTTGTATCAAGACATGTTCTGAGGATTGTAGTTAACAAGAATGATAGGAGTCGTTTTAATCCTTGCTGTAGGCCATAGAGGCTCAGAACCGAAATCCGTGTTTTATTGACATAAATTGACATTTCCCCCGTGAGATTAAAAGTTGTTTTGGAGTGTATACAAAATACATTACTTTCTTTTTTAAGCTACTGTAAAAACATCAATTCCCCACCCTTTTGTACACTTACTGCATCATCTATACAGGGTGGCCCAAAAAAAACGGAACGGGGCACTTCCCAAAATATAGTAACAAATGTTTTATGTCTATCGGATAGAGTTCTTTTCAAATGAACAACGATACCAAGAACAGTCAATTTGGTCGTGTAGTTTTTGTTTTATGGCGCTGTGAGTGACACCATGTCAGGTTCTCTTTTTGGTCAATTTGTATTGAACCAGCGCTTGATGAATCGCACAAACCGCCATTCATATCGTTGAGCATCGCGCACTATTGTTAGTGTGCACTCAGCCGTGTGCCGAGAGAATGGGCACGGTCGCTGAATGGTATTACGGGCAAGGAGTGCGGTAAAACTGGCATTGACTAGGTCGAAATCGACATAAATCGGCACCTGACATGGTCTCACTCACAGCGCCCTTAAACAAAAACGACCTGACCAAAATTACTGTTCTTGGTATCGTTTTTCATTGGAAAAGACACACTATCCGATGAACATAAACATTGTGCTATTATATTTTGGGAAGTGCCCCGTTCCGTTTTTTTTTTGGGCCACCCTGTATAGGCTTTAGATTACGTTATCAAAGAATGAATTAAATATAGAATTTATACGCAAGATGGAGGACTGCGGAGGTGTGTAATGGCGCGTTTTATGTAAGATTAATTTCGCTATCTATTGAAATAACTTGATATATGCCTATGGGATATTCTTTTTAATACAAGTAATTTTGTAATAGCTCTAAGGTATCAGGGGTGTGGGTTCTGTTAAAATAATTGTTATTTTGGTCGTTGTGTGCTCTCCCTCTCACTCTATATTTTTTGTTCTAGTTTCTGTTAATCGCTGCCTTAACTCTCTGAGTGCAAATTTCAATTGCAAGAATCCACCTGACCATATGCTTTATACAAGTTTACATGAATGACACAATCCCTTTATAATTCATCAACAATGCATAGCTTCGTAAGAAGTCAAATGTCTATTTAATTCATTCCACAGTTTCATATTGAATGCAGAAAGAGACCAAACGGTATACCTTATCTTATGAATATTGTGACTCGTGTCGACTGTGGTACGCAGAGGGTTAATGATTATCAAGTTTAGCGGACAATGTAAGACACAATTTATACGCATTATAACATCTAGAAAAGGCGTCATATTAATCTTCGCCTTCGGCATTTTCTGACGAACTGCATACAGATAAGATTTAGGAGCTTTTGGACAGTGTAATACATATTTTATTACACTTACACCATTTTGTATTACAGTAGCGTCAGTTCCGTAATCCTCCTTTATCAATTATAAAAGAAGGACATATGCTACTCTCTTGACCAGAATATTAAACAAAGGTAACGGGGCCAAAATATCCACAGGGTATGGTTGGCACTATTCTGTGTACCCTCCCACCTACTTATCGTACGACACAGGAACACACACGCATGGGCCCTGTTGCAGTACAATCGACCTACAATCGAGTGTAATACTAAAGGGATCTAGTAACATTATCAGCATACCGCCGGAAGGGGTGGGGGGGCAGCCGCCCCCCCCCCATCCAAAAAGTGGGGGGGGGGGGGGGCAAAACGCGTTTTTGCCCCTCCCCCCCCCCCCCCCCTCCCACACCCTCCCCCCGCTCAGTCACTTCGCTCCCTCGCAATGTCTCACTCTCACCTCTGGCTCAAAGTTGGCAACCCTGTGAGTGTGGTTGGGCATGAGCCCCTACACACAAAAATTGTGAGCCCCCTTGGGTCTTTGCCCCCCCCCCCCCCCCCCAATCCAAAACTGATTCCGGCGCGCCTGATTATCAGCATCGACAAAACCTACTAAGTAGTCTAGCGGTTCTCACATACCCCATTGTAATCGTATTACATATTTCTATTTCCTTATACAACTATACAATAGATTTTAATTTGCGATCAATTGCAACTCTTTATGTAGCATGACGCTGGTAATCGAAACGTCATTGTCATTTATGTTGCATCGCTCAGGGAATGTGACACCAGTAGCAATCATTTAACTTGGAAGCTCAATTATATCTTTACGAAAATTATCAGTGTTGATAGTTGAGGGTCTCTATTGAGACGAGGAAGACACAGTACAAGACAATAACGATGCATTTCATTCAAATGCATGTGATGCAAAACATTATAAGTAATTATTGACAGGGAGTATGTTGACTGGGTCCTTGAACAGTTAATCATCTTAATCGTGCACTTTTAAACTTGTACACGTAATGTGTATACCGCAAAGGATATTTCACCAAAAGCAAGGAGAAGACGCAGTAATATAATATAACAAAAACACACAACGATGCACTACACCCTAATGTAGATTTTTTTTTTAGCTTCAAGCCCATTTGTAAAAGCAATTTTATCGAATCTAGAGCGTGTCGATTTCATAACGGACTTCAAAAATAACATACACGAACAAACGATTGCATCTCCATTTCATGCTCTTACTAATAATGGGCTTGCAAAGATCAGTGCCTCTTTTTATAGTAATTGGGTAAAAAAAAAAAAAGTTAATGTCGCCACTGTTAATTTTAACATCGAAACAGGGTAAAATATTAAAATGAGTTGGTTTCCATGGGCTGGAACTTTTAAAGGGCTTGTAACTTATTGTGAACATCCATCGCTTTTAAACTTGCTTAAAGGTTGTTTTATGGATATGCATCTCCCAAATAACGCATGACAGAATTGTGCAATATGCTACTTAAATGTTCCTTGTCGTTTTGAATGTCCCGTCTATCAGGACGATTTTCGATGAAAGTCTCTGTTGAATTGTTTGGGGAAAAGGTTGATTATAATTTATTTAGGAATATACCTTAAAGGACAATGAAACTATGACTTTCGGCTACTATTACCCTTTAGACATTTAATTTGATACATGACTTGCCCCGTGTTCATACACAAAAATTAATTTCATCGTATAGCTAGTCGAGAGCTGACTAGCTAGTCAGCTCTCGACTAGCTATATACGATGCAAATTGTGTGTATGAACGCTCACTAACGATACGTCGTTTAAAGAATCATGATTAGTGAAACGGGGGTTCTGGATCCCATGAAATCCTTATGTGAACATACCCACATTTGACTAATTGTTACGGCGGCAAAAGATGATGGGAGCGGCCATGTTCGTGTAACTACCCGACATGCTTCGCAAATTCTGACGACTGTGCGGATGGCCGAACAAAAAGATCTTTTCACTGATTTGCCGACTCATCAAAGCGTCTACAAGTATTCAAACAGTTAAGTGCAGGAATGGATCATTGATCGATCACATGCTAGTGGTGTCCGCACAGACCTAACAATGGCGGCCTCCAGCGTTCGCGTGATAGTGGTGTACCCGATAGTGTTTTCACATTTCTTCCAAAGCAGAAATCTGAGTCGGGGTAATGTTAATAAAGTAGGATAAACTCTATTCTAGAGTTACATTGGCCTTTAAAGGGACTTAGTAACATTGTCCAAATCCTTAAAATAAAATTGTAATTCTAGCGGTTCCCTCATACCTTGTTGTATTCGTATTAACAATAAAATCATGGGACCGGTTTCGCTTTTTTCAAATTTCCCTTTCGTTACAAAGATATGTACGATCGAAGTATTCAGATAAGAAAAACTCCCCCAGAGTTTTGAAACCGTGTACAAAGTGAGTGCAGTGAGTTAGTGAATATCACTTTGCATTTTCGCTCATTACTTGGCCATGCAATGTCCATTTGACTTGAAATTTTCACACAATACCCTGTGGACATATGAGATAACAACAATATACATTGCATCAACCCTTCATCACTTTTTGTTAACATGTCAACAAAGTTACTAGATCCCTTTAAAGGGATCTAGTATTCTAGTAACATTGTCCGAGTCAAAATCCAATTGGAATTCTAGCGGTTCACTCATACCTTGTTGTATTCGTCATGTTTGTATTAACGATAGGAGCATGGGACAGATTTCGGTTCTTCGAATTTCTCTTTCGTAAAAAAAAACAGGCTTCGGTTCTTCGAATTACACTTCCGTTAAAAAGATATCTACGATTGAAGTGTTCAGATGTTAAACTATCCACTGGATAGTCTTAACCGTGTACAAAGTCAGTGAAATGAATTAGTGAATATCTCTGCATTTTTGCTCATTACTCGGCCATATAACGTCCATTGAACTTAAGATGTTCACACAATACCCAGTGGACATTTAACACATTGAGAGTGTCTTTTATTAAACCATTCATCACTTTTTCACATGTCAACAAAGTTACTGGATCCCTTTAATGTATCATATTAATTATACTACCTTATGAAAACATAACTACGGTGAAATTTGGGACACATTGAGCATGTTGAGAGTTTCTTATAATCTATGACAACCACTTTAAAGATACAACTTATCTCGTTGGAACTCGATACAATGAGTTCCAACGAGTTCGAGTGGTCTTGCTCATGACCGTAACCATACGAGGGCGTCGCATCCCCGTCAAGTGCGTCAGTTTGCTTTAGTTACAGGAGTATAACTGATTGGGTGATGAAATGAGGTAAGGGGAACTAGGGTTTTGAAGAGATATTTGCAAGTTTGGTTTTATCGGTTTCTCTTGGAATATACGCCTCCTGCTGAAGTTTGAATACGCCCTTTTTCTTCTTCAGAGGGCCAAGGAGTAGTTCTTTTGATATACTTTAAAGGGACAGTCCCTCTTTTACAAAACGTCTGAACAGTTTCCAGTTGACGGATGGGGATGAATGTAACACACACAAAAACAATCAGATCGAACAGCCCTGTAATTTGGATTCTACGAATGAAAAACGAATGCGTCCCTCCATCAAACTATATATCGGTCAATAAAGGAGTTTAACTGATTTAGCATAATATTACAACAATATTGTATTTATTCTTGTAAAGGTATTGTGAAGCCGACATTTGTAAAGATATGTCACGGAAAAAGATCTAAAATATGAAGAATATATAATTACATGTAGCCAGTTTAAGCGAGGTTTGCTTATTTTGCTTAGTAATCACTTACCTATTGTTATGTATGCGCGGGTCAGGTAGCTAGCGCGGGTCCACATAGGGGTCACGCATAGCGCTGTGGCACTTCTTGGAATCCGTGAGCGAACTTTGTTGACGGGTGAATAGACATATACTGCACAATTAACCGTTGGACGATGGTTTATTAGATTTTGGTCTATAACTCCACGAAAAAGAGATTTCAAGCCCTTATTTTTTTAGGCATGCTATTAAATGACATTTTCTTTCATATAAGACAATAACCTCGCAACTTTTGAAATTTGGCTTGCAAAAGAGGGACTGTCCTTTTAAGACAGGCGAATGAAGTTATACTACTTACATTTAAAAACATTATTTATGTGTTGCATGACTGCCATGACTGCACTACACACTTTAAAGGGACTTAGTAACATTGTCCAAATCCTCAAAGCTTACTTGGAACTATATATGCATGGTTCTCTCATACCTTATCATTTTCAAATTAACAATAAAAGCACGGGACAGATTTCTGTTTTACAAATTTCCATTTCGTTCAAAAGATATTTACGATTGAAGTGTTCAGATATGAAATTGTCTACGGGATAATTTCATGCCGTGTACAAAGTAAGTACAATGAGTAAGTGAATATCACTATGCATTTTTGCTCATATCTCAGTCCAAAATCATACAAATAACGTGACATATTCACACATTACTTTGTGGACATATCAGATCACTCCAATTCACATTGTATTAATCACACATCACTTTTTGCACTTGCCAACAAAGTTACTAGATCCCTTTAAATTGGTATAATTGGTTTTGTCTATACACTGTTCAGTGTTTTCCGCACCTTTTCATATCAATTGTACATGTATATTGATTTGCAGTTGTCATATTTATAATTGCTATTCAAGCGCGCTTGTAATGGAATACGTATTGAAGTGCTTTATATATTGTCTTACATCATTATTACACAGGTCCCGAATCTGATTTGACATCATTATTTTCATATTACTGAAAATAAGCTGGACCTGTTTGGTTCTTATATCCATAATAATTATGAATATATATATTGTATTTCCCCCTCTTATGTGTGTGTCTGTGTCCGTTTTTTTTTCGCGAAGGTGTGTGTGTGTATGTGTGTGTGCGTTTGAGCGCGTTTGTGTGTGTGTGCGTGTGTGTGTGTGTGTGTGTGTGTGTGTGTGTGTGTGTTTGTGTCGATAGTTTTTTTAACAAATATTTTGGCAATTTTTAGCATTTGTTGCTACAAAAAAAAAAGTGTGTGTGTGTGTGTGTGTGTGTGTGTGCATCATTGTGTAAGTTGCTGTATAAGAATCAGTTATACACCTATGTCCAATTAAATAAAATCATGATTGATGCATTTGGTAAAGGCCCAGTCCCATATACTGAAGATTTTCACGGCGAATCGCAACGATTTGACGTTCGTCGAGAACATCGCTTATGGTCACAATCCCAAAAAGTAGCCTGCTCGGCGGCCGGGCGGCGAGTTTTTAGCCAATTCCGCCCGGTCACCGAGCGGCGGCCGCCCAGGCACCGCTGGCTTTTATGCATCGCTCGGTCGCCGCTGAAGTTTAAGCGCGGAGTTAAAATTTGGGCGGCGCCTGCTGACTTTTCACTCGCCGCCCAAAATACGCTCGCTGCCCGGCCGGTCCCCGCCCGGGCACCAACCTAATCGAGCGGTCGCCGTCGAGCGATTTAGGTCAAAAATAGGTCAAAGGCTGCCGAGCGGTCGCCGCCCGGTCGCCGATGGGAGATATGTCGGTCGCCGGGCGGCGAGTTCAAAATTGGTCGGCGTCCGGGCAGCGCCCGCTCGATTGACCGCGGCGTCTGCCCGATCAATGTTTGATCACACTGTTGCTCATAAAGTTGGAATATTTTTTTTTTAGATCGAACTTCATTCTTTTTCTTGTTTTATGAATCATTTTAGACTAAAAATAATGATTATATAATGTTTCCAAACTACCAATGTACAATAAATGGTTGCATGAATTTGTATTAAATAAGTCAGCCCTTTGCTTTGAGCTATGAAAGGCAGGACATTCAATGATTGGCCACTTTCCCTCTCCCAAGCGTACGTCCAACAAGTCACCGTTATGGGTCGTTTCTCAGAGTTGGCTGTAAAATGTTCAACCAAAATTGGCACAGAGGCTCACTAGGCCATACTTCGTCCAACGTCATTGGCTACACACCAAACGATGCGTGTGCTCCACCAGGAAGGGGTGTCAACAAACAATGTCCACTAGTTCGTTGGAACATCGCAGGTTACGGTCTATAGGTTTCTCAGCCAGGTCAGAGCAGCATCTGTTGTCTGATGAATCCCCTCAAAACTATCAGGGAAACATCGGAGAGGGCAGTCGTTTACCACATGCTTCACTGTCTGGTCTGGGTTCCCGCAGTCACATGCAGGGCTGTCTTTCATTTTCCATCGATGGAGATGATGGGCTGACCTTGCATGGAGTGTTCTTATCCTGTTCAGAGTCACCCATTGCTTTCTGGGGAGGTTGAACCCTGCTGGCTCTGACGTAGGGTCCTGTACAAGGTCATGGTTAGGGAAGTCGGACTCTGCCCAGGTTTTGCGCCATTCTCCTTTCAGGTCAAACTCTTCTAGAGACTTTGCAGAAGTCCAAAAGGGTGTCCGTGATTTGAGGCGCATTTTGGGTAGGTTTCCTAGGTCTTCGTGGATAGGTAGGTCTGGGTTGGTGGAGGTGCGGTGTAGTTCCTTGCGCATTATCTCCTGTCTGCGTACACCAGGGGGAGCGATGTGGGAGAGAGCAGGTAGCCATTGAAGAGGTGTTGACTTAAGGGTGCCAGTAATTATTCTCATAGCCGAGTTACATCTACCTTCTTGGTATGGCAGCTCTCTGTCCACACTGGTGAGCAGTACTCTGCAACAGAGTAGACTAGAGCTATGCAGGCTGTTCGGAGGGTTTGTGTGCCTGAACCCCAGCTATTTCCTGCAAGCTTCCGGATAATGTTGACTCTGGTCTTCAGTTTTCCAGAAACCCTCTTGAGATGTTCACGATAGGTGAGGCTGCGGTCCAGGGTAACTCCAAGGTATTTGGGGAACTCTTCATGCTTGACTGTTTTGCCACAGAAGGTGACATTCAGTTCTGTTTTCGCTTGTCGGTTACTGAGGTGGAAGGCAGTGGTTGTAGTCTTATTGGGATTGGGACGAAGGCGCCAGTAGATGAAGTAGTCCTCCATCTTCTTCATGTCCTCGGTGAGGGTTCTGCTAAGTACGTTGAAATCGGTGGATTGGGTAGCTAGTGCAAGGTCATCTGCATACGCAAATTTCCTGGACGTGGTCTCCGGCATGTCACTTACATAGATGTTAAAAAGCATCGGGGCCAAGACAGATCCTTGAGGGAGGCCGTCGTTGAGGGTTCTAGCCGAGCTTGTTTGTCCTCCAAGTGAAACTCTGAATCTTCTGTTGCTGAGTATAGAAGCAAAGATGCGCATGGTTGTCTGACACTTGAAGATGCGGGACGCATTGAGTAGCAGGCCATGTCTCCATACAGTGTCGTAGGCTGATGAGAGGTCAATCAGTGCCACGCCCGTTTTGAGGGCGCGCTGATATCCTGCCTCGATGTAGGTAGTGAGGGCTAGGACTTGGTCGGAACAGCTCCTTTTCGGTCTGAAGCCTGCTTGCTCCTTTGGTAGCACAGGTTCTACCAATGGGCTAAGCCTGACTAGAAGGAGGCGCTCGAACAGTTTGTAGGATGTGCACAGAAGAGAGATGGGACGGTAGCTTGCAGGGTCGTTCGCAGGTTTCCCTGGTTTGATGATCGCAATCACTTTAGCCTCTCTCCAAGCCTTTGGGATAACTCCGGAAGAGTGGATGTATGTGAAGAATGAGGCCAGCCAGCCGCGGCCTTTTGGTCCAAGGTTCTTCAGGAATTCTAGGTAGATTCCATCAATTCCCGCAGCTTTCCCTGATTTTGTGGATGAGAGACCAATGTCGACATCTTCTCTAGTGTAAGGTCTTGCAAGTGGGGAAGTCTTAGCTGATGTTGAGTAGGACTTGGAAAGGTTCTTCTTGACTTCTTTACGTGATGCCTTTGTAGAAGGTACCTTGGAATTGAGGAGCAGGCGTGAAGCAACAGTATTTGCTGTTACTTTAGGAGGTTGATGTTGAACCGGGGTTGCTGCTCCAAGATGTCGAAGAAGGTTCCAGGCCTTCCGGCTCGAGTGTGTAAAGTTGAGATCTTCTACCGTCTCTTGCCAGCGCTTTTGTCTAGCTGTGTCAAGGGAATCCAAGAGTTATGTTGCAATGTCTTGATCACCAGTGGATTCATACTGCTTGAGGAGCTCTTCTGATTCTGGCAGCCAGCAAGGTGTGAAGACTTTACGAAAGCCACGAGGGATGTGTTTCTTGGCAGTGTCCTTGGGGACTGGTTCAAGATTGGTGATTTGCTCCTCCACGTCATCTGTAAAGGCTTTCCAGTCAGCTTTCCTAAAGTTCCATCGTGGTTGGGGCTTTGATTGGATAAGAGGTATCTCTACTCCAATATGGATTAAAGCTGGACGATGTTGGCTATGAGGGAAGAGAGGAAGTATCTTGCGAGATGCATGTAGTGGGCGGCCATTGCTGGTTTTGGACAGGAAGCAGAGATCCGGATTGTAATCCCTTCTCCATCTGCTTGAGTGGAAAGTTCCCGGTTGTTTGGCATCATGAAGGAGGTAACGGTCGCAGGCTGATGCCCACATATCCAGTTGCTCTCCATTCTCGTCATCTTTGGCATAGCCCCAGGATGAGTGATGACTGTTGAAATCTCCAGCATGGACTTCAGGGTGGGTATGGGTCTGAAGTGCAGGAGAGGGCCAGTTCGTTTTTGGTGGTTTATATATGTTTGTAATTGTTATATCTCCAACTTTCACGGTGGCCGTGAAGATGTCATTATTGGAGGATTCCTCAAGGACGCAGAAGTCTGTCAGGTCATGTCTAAGGTAGGTAGCAACTCCATACTTGGCGTGGTGCACGGCCGCAATGAGCTTGAAGCCGTTGACGCGGAGCTTAGATGCACACGTCTCATCACGGATATGGGTTTATTGTAGTAGGATAATGTCGATGTCGAGAACCTTTGTTGATCTAGCGAGGTAGTCACTTTTTGCGCGTGACATACCTTCCGCATTAATTTGGTATATGCGGAGAGATGTCCATATTATGCGAGATGGTTGGCCTTGATAAGGGCCGTTTTGCCCTGAGGAGGGCCATTCGTAGATTGACTTGGGGAAGTCATCGCTGATACACTAGGTTGTTGGTTGCGCATGTCTGGTTGATGACATTAGTAAGGAAGGTTTCCAAACAGGGTGGACCACGAGAAGGTTGCCATCTTCCACCCCGTCTACTCATACGTCATCGAGATGAGGGTAAATTAAATCAACTGACTCTCTAGGACGTCCACGATTGACCACCGGGATAGATTATCGGAAATTGCTTAACCTGTGCCGTAGAAACCGGAAATGCCAAAAAGGAGCCTTTGCCGTCTATAAAGAAAACACTGTGGAATCAACGCCTTCCGCCAAATTGTACATCGGAGATCGCTCTAACATGGTCACCGAGCAAGACAAACTACCAGGTGTCTACCCAATAACATGCAACCAAGATTAACCGGACGTCCCTGGACTAGGGAGTACAGAAGATTCCTACGTAGCCACTTGTGATATGTCATCATAATGGGTACGAGCCATTCCACCGTTTGGCCGTCAGAACCTCAAGTCGTTTGGTAAATGCATACATCTTGGAGCTTATCGCCATGTTATCGACGAACCCTTTGTCTTCCATCTGTTCGGTCAAGGATGCTATGGCTCGTACCCAGTTAGATGACATATCACTAGTGTCTAGGCGGCAATCTTAAGGGCTCCCTAGTCGAGGGACGTCCGGTAAATCTCGATTGAAAGGTTTGGAGTGGACACATGGTAGTTTGTCTTGCTCGGTGACCATGTTAGAGCGATCTTTGATGTACAGTTTGGCGGAAGGCGTCGATTCCATAGTGTCTTCATCATAGACGGCGAAGGCTCCTTTTTGGCATTTCCGGTTTCTACGGCATAAGTTAAGCAATTTGCAAATTGCAATCATCTATCCCGGTGGTCAATTGTGGACGTCCTAGAGATTCCTGTAGCCTTAATTGACCCTCCTCTTGATGAGGTCTGATGATTTTACAGACCGTAACCTGCGATGTTCCAACGAAAGAGTGGACATTGCTTGTTGACACCCCTTCCTGGTAGAGCACAGGCATCGAATGGCGTGTAGCCAACGTCGTTGGATGGAATATGGCCTAGAGAGCCTCCGTGCCAATTTTGGTTGAACACTTTACAGCTAACTCTGAGAAAATACGCATAATGATAACTTGTTGGTCATACGCTTTGGAGAGGAAAAGGGGCCAATCATTAAAGGTCCTGCCTTTCAAAGCTAAAAAAAAAGGGCTAAATTTATTTATGCAAATTAATGCAACTATTTATTGTACATTGGTAGTTTTGAAACATTATTATAATCATTATTTTTAGTCTAAAATTATTCATTATGCGCAAAAAAAACAGGAAAAGGTATGAAATTCCATCTAAACAAATATTCCAACTATACATGTATGAGCAACAGTGTATATAGGCGCTCCACAAAAGTGCACAAGAGACAACAGCTCATTTCTATCCGAAGTTTCACTGGAATATGCCGAAAGCACGCAAAACACCAAGGGGCAAGCGGGGTACAGAGGCAAGGAATCCGCCACCAGGATCTCCCCCAACAGAAGAAAGAGGCAGTTCGGCTCAGGCAGAAGAGGACACGGGTAGCGTCATGGAGGACAGGGTCATTCCAAGAAGAGTAGATAGCCCAGTTCTTCGAGGACAACCTATTATTTTATGACATGGGGGGCAACGAGTACAAGAATACGGTGAATACGCCATCCTCTCCCTCAGCCGGGCAAAGTGCTGGGATTGTGGTATCAACGGCATCGTAGACCTTGACCTTTCAGATGCAGAGCAAAGTGTTGTTGTTGATGACCAGCCTGTAGAAACCACATATATACCCAGGTTGCCCGTGAGAAATTCCCGGCTGAGCACCTACGGGACACCCGCCGATCACCGTCCGGCCGCCGGGCGATTTCTTAAAAATCAGCCGGTGGCCGGTGGGAGACCGCCCGGGAATCGGTGGGTCATCGGTCGGTCACTGCCGGGATGCCGCGCGGAGAAACTCCCCGATTTCGCCCAGTTTGACCTAAAATCGTCCGGTGACCGACGGGACATCGACAGGGCACCGCCCAGGCATCGCTGGGGCTCTACAGCCTGCTCGACTTCTCCAAAAAATCGTTGGGCGATGCCTAAATTCCAGCGGCGGCCGAGCAGGCTACAAATCGGTCGGTCGCCGCTCTGAGTTGTGACCGTAGCATAAAATCGTCCGGTGACGGACGGGACATCGGCAGGGCACCGCCCAGGCATCGCTGGGGCTCTACAGCCTGCTCGACTTCTCCACAAATCGTTGGGCGATGCCTAAATTCCAGCGGCGGCCGAGCAGGCTACAAATCAGTCGGTCGCCGCTCTCAGTTGTGACCGTAGCATTAGGTCGTGTTGCATCGTATTACATCGTATCGGTTCTTCCCCAAGACCATGGGCGTAGAACTGTCATTGACACCCATTCAACTGGGGGATGATCTATTCATTCATCCCCCCTGATGAATAGGTATTACGTAAGTCGCTACGCCCATGCCCAAAACCGTGGCTAAATCGAGTCGATTCGTTCTAGTAAATCGTTGTGAGTCGCCGTGAAAATCGTCAGTATGGGACTGGGCCTTTAACTAAAAATTAATAAACCACTTATCCATTAACAAAAAATCTACCTATCCATGATTATATCAAGAATTTCATGAATAATAATAAAATAATAATAAACACAATTCTATAGCGCAGATACTATAAATAATATCCTTGATTGTATGGGTTTTTCTGTGTAAATTGCATGTTCCAATATTCAACAGCAAATACATGAAGAAGTATAATAAACGTTTAAAGAAGATTGATCATTGATGTTTGTGTTTTTGTGTTAACTGACGTAGATATTAACATGTAACGAACGTACGTCAACACTTTACACAAACACACACACACACAAACACACACTCACACTCACACACACATACACAAATGAATCATGCCTTCCTAATTATTCAGTAAATTTGCTCATACATGTATAATTTTTGTGAAGGCTTTAATTTATTGTCATTTGATATTTTGTTTAAATATTTAAATAATTTAATATCTGCTTTTCAGAGTATTTAAACACATTTCACTTGATTACATTTCTAAATCATGTTTTGTTTAATCATATGATTTGGTGTTAACCAAAATCAGGCAGATATAGTAACTCCGATTGTACTAGTAGTAACAGGAGAATTTGCTATAACATAGCACCTGCCGCTTGGTAGTTGATTGAAGGGTAAACAACACGTTGTGACTCTCGTTCCTATACATAGTAGCTAATCACCAATCTTTGTTTTGATGTGAAAGGTTACTACTATACGGAGGTCCCCATTGTCATTGATGTTTGTTTAATCTTTTCGTGAGCTCTGAAGTCCTTTCACCAGATCTGAATTAAAGGGTACCACCACCCAAAAATAATATTCTCATAAAAGAAAGGTAACATCTTGAGTAGTCCATTTCACCGAAAAAATGAGAAAAATAGATTTTCAGAAAAAAGATATTATTGGGCAAAAGCATCACCATACTACAACATGTGTTCAGGGGTCTGCATACGAAGACTATCTTTTTTCTAGGACGAAGGCATTGTCAGTGATTATATTGTCTCCAACCGTACGCGTGAATAGAATTGATGCACTCGCAACTGGCCTCGTTGTGTTGAATATGCGTTGATTACAGATCTTCCAAGGTTTGACCTTAGCACATTGCCTACAAGAATCTGGTAGACCCTGTAAATAATTGAATAATACGTGAACACATCGATACTTGTATTTACAGAATCAATTAAATCAACAAACTATGCATGTATTTCTCAGTTGCCATGGTTGCCATGGATGTTTTTGTCTTCTTTTGTGTGTTGTCTTTACTATAAAGACCTTGCAAGACTTAAAGACTGCATAACCACTGAATCAGCCCCGACATTAGTGACGTTGATTATAACTCGCTTGCCGGGCCCACATCAATCTTCATAATCTCGAAATGTACTGATATGTACTAAAATAATGATTCCTACACCCCCAACAATTTCTTTTTTTAAGCAACTATTACAAAGTTTGTTTCATAAATAATATTTCACGAATAAAGCCCATCACATAAAGAAAACGTTTCCAGTTTCCAGTGTGTACATTATTCAGATTATGTTCTATATATATTTCAGGAACTTAAACTCTAGCTTATTCGTAAACCATTTAGACCATTCTTGCAACTGCACATTTGGTATGTATACATGATTGTCATATTTTCTGGACGAGTGATTATCTGTCGTTTTGGGCTTAGGTAGCTGATATTACTGTCTTTAAAAATAACATAATTAATTTGGTTGTTGATCATAATTGGCCCATTCAGTCTGGTCCCGAAAATATTTGTATTGTGTATTGTCTCTGGGGAAATTAAAGCGCCGCAGTTGATTAACGACATCTTAATTTTAATGTATGTGACTTTTTGTCACATTCTCAAGACACAAAAGCGTTTAAAGTCATTTGATTTATTTTTTTATATTTTTTATCTTACACATGTAATGGAATTCCTGCTTTGGGACGTTAATGAACTCGACTCACTTTAAATCAGCCTAACAACAAGATACAATATAACGCTTAATACTTATTCTTCATCTTGGTCATTTAATCATCAATCTTTCATATAAATAATTTACGGGCATTTGGAAATATTAAGTATTGGAAATCAAACTATTCATGAATTTTATTGTCTCTATAATATCACTTCAAAATTTCCAAGGGTCATAATAAGTGGTGCATATAAAGGTTGATGATGTGTATATCCGTGCATCTATTATGTAATCTGTGTTATATTATATACCATATTTGATTACAAAAGGAGTTTGTTCATGTAAAGGAGTCGATAACGAAGGGAAGATGTTACGTTGCCTTAATATCTGAATTTCAAATCTGTTTAAACATGATGCACAAGTAATACTATACCTTATGACTGTTTTTGTAGGTATTTTTGCAGTTTTACCCAAAGCATTTCCTCTTGCACAATCCCAACTCCCCGACAAGGATGTTACAAGGATATAACCATCCGAATTGGTAGCCAGCCATTCCGATGAAAGGTCTTTCTTAAAGGTAGTTAGGATCGTAAAACAGACGTGCGGTGCCATCTTGCGAACGCCCTGCGCACCGTGTGGAATACTCAGTGTTATGCAGAGCGCACACACTATAGCCTTGTTCAAATGGCAACCCGCGGTATGGCATCCCCACGCATGATAATCTTTAAAGGAATATTTAACATTGTCCAAATCCACACAAACTTAATTAGACATCTAGACGTTCTCTTAATATACCATCCGTATTACCAATAGAAGCATGGAACAGGTTTTGTTCTTCAGATTTCCCTTTTATTACAAAGATATTTACGATAGAAGTGTTCAGATGTTTAGCTATCAACTGGATAGTCATAACTGTGTACAAAGTCAGTGCAATGACTATACCCGAAATTGCTCATTGCTCATTGTTCATTGCTCACTATCGTCCATATAGCATTCCTATAACCTGACATTTTCACACATTATTTTATAGTGGACATATTAGATCACAGAAATACACATATTATTTTTGCACATGGCAAGGAAGTTACTAGATCCCTTTTAATGAAATGCATATTTGTACACTTGGGGTCACTGGTTGACTTCGAACACAGGCCCTTTTGATTGGGAGATGCACGCCTATCCAGTAGTGACCTGGCAGTAACTTCTCGATATCATCGCAAGAACTACGTTGTATGTGTGTGGCAAAAGCTGAGTGGAAGGGGACAGTTACTTCCTATATCTTTGGAAGAATACTTTCATGTATGAGATTCTTGGTCCAGGACCTTCGCCTGTTCAGGCTGCCAAATGTAAGGAACACACGAATGTGTCCTTTTTAGTGACATTAGCGTGGGCCAGATTTTGGTAGTTAGGATTCTTTATTGCTTGTATAATCACGTAAGTTCGACTGCATCGCGTAATAGTCGTTGGGGAAACCATATCGTAGTTTCGCTTGTATCTATTAGTAATTTTTAATATTTTTCGTCTGTATTGTTTGCATTCATTGCTGGATCACCCTTTCAGTAAAACACTGATCTTCCAATGTATTCAGAGGGAGGCTGGTTTAAACCTGTTTACCTGTGTGGGTATACGTTCGTTGTCTCGTCGTATTGTGTGATCAATTACAGCCTTATTTGCTGGTTATTTCTTCCTTGTACATAGTCGAGAAACTGTAGGTTGTAGTATATGGAATGCCAAGCTGTGCATAATGTCACGGTCACACATTCAGGTGAAGCCTTGCCGTAGGAGACACGTTTGGATGTTTGGCTCCCCTTGCACACATCGGGAAGGGCGATCCGCACGATCCGGAGACCCACCTTGCAAACGTGGCGGTCCGCTCCGAAGACACCCCTTGCAAAAGTGGCGAGGGGTGATCCGTTCCGAAGACCTCATTTGCAAACGCGGCGATCCACTTCAGAGCCCCTACATTGGAACCCTGGGGAGGCACATGACATACCTACCAACAAATTGTTGAAGTCCCCTCCGATGTGCGGTTGGCTTAATTCGCCCGATGATAACTATCGTGGTCCTATTGTTCACCGTCCTCAAATGCCTGTCAAAATAAGACACAGATAAATCTTGTCTGACAACCCACTTTAGTCATTTTACACTTTTCGGGGACTTCTGTTTGGGAACAATGTCTTTCTGATCATAGGCGCCGGAAGTGGGGGGGGGGGGGCAGGGGGCGGCCGCCCCCCAATCCAAAAAGTGGGGGGGCAAAACGCGTTTTTGCCCCCCCAAAAAAGCCCCCCCTCAAAAAAAAAGGGGGGGAAAAAAGAAAAGAAAGAAAAAAAGAAAGAAAGAAAGAAAGAAAGAAAGAAAGAAAGAAAGAAAAAGGAAAAGAAAAAATTAAATGTAATCAGCCAATACTTGTTAATTCTAACGTTTAAAAACTAAGTTATACATCCGTTTAACGTTTTCGCTGCGCGCTTCGCGCGCAAACAAATTATCTCAGTTTGTTGTGTAACTTGCGTATGGGTACGTCTCGGGTGGATTTTTCTGTACCGGTCCACGTAGTTCCTGTGTTCCTGTGTTGCTCTGGCTGTTTGTGTGACGTGCACCAAATTGCACCATTTCAAGTTTATGAATGCAAAATCTTTCCCCGTGGGAGGGGGATACCCCCTCCCAACCCCCCCCCCCCCCCCCCCCCCCCCCCTCTGGCTCTGCCCCAGCCCTCGGTCGCTTCGCTCCCTCGGGACTCATTTTTGGCTGTAATCTATGTTGTTGGATCATACATAATGTAGCATATGGTTTATGTTTTTATGCACAAAACTGCACCATTTCAAGTATATAAATGCAAAATCTTCCCCGTGGGAGGGGGATACCCCCTCCCAAACCCTCCCCCTCTGGCCCTGCCCCAGCCCTCGGTCGCTTCGCTCCCTCGGGACTCATTTTTGGCTGTAATCTATGTTGTTGGATCATACATAATGTGGCATATGGTTTATGTTTTTATGCACAAAACTGCACCATTTCAAGTATATAAATGCAAAATCTTCCCCGTGGGAGGGGGATACCCCCTCCCAAACCCTCCCCCTCTGGCTCTGACCCAGGCCTCGGTCGCTTCGCTCTCTCGGGACTCATTTTTGGCTGTAAGCTATGTTGTTGGATCATACATAATGTGGCATATGGTTTATGTTTTTATGCACCAAATTGCACCATTTCAAGTATATAAATGCAAAATCTTCCCCGTGGGAGGGAGATACCCCCTCCCAAACCCTCCCCCTCTGGCTCTGACCCAGGCCTCGGTCGCTTCGCTCCCTCGGGACTCATTTTTGGCTGTAAGCTATGTTGTTGGATCATACATAATGTAGCATATGGTTTATGTTTTATGCACCAAATTGCACCATTTCAAGTATATAAATGCAAAATCTTCCCCGTGGGAGGGAGATACCCCCTCCCAAACCCTCCCCCTCTAGCTCTGCCCCAACCCTCGGTCGCTTCGCTCCCTCGGGACTCATTTTTGGCTGTAAGCTTTGATGTTGGATCATACAAATGTGGCATATGGTTTATGTTTTTATGCACCAGAATGCACCATTTCAAGTATATATATATGCAAAATCTTCCCCTTGGGAGGGGGATACCCCCTCCCAAACCCTCCCCTCTGGCTCTGCCCCAGCCCTCGGTCGCTTCGCTCCCTCGGGACTCATTTTTGGTTGGATCATGTTTTTATGCACCAGAATGCACAATTTCAAGTCAAAAAATGCAAAAGCTCCCTACCGTGGAAGGGAGGACTCCACTCAGTCACTTCGCTCCCTCGGGCTTGGTCGCTATATCCTCGCAATGTCTCACTCTCACCTCTGGCTCAGAGTTGGCAACTCTCTGAGTGGGGTTGGGAATGAGCCCCTAAACACATAAATCGTGAGCCCCCATAGGGTTTTGCCCCCCCCCCCCCCCCAATCCAAAACTGCTTCCGGCGCGCCTGTTTCTGATATATCCGTGGTAACAAAACACACACACAAAAACAAACATGTGTTCACATAGTCATAATTATGCATTTACAACCACCTATACATAATCGCATAATTATACTCACACACATGCACACGCGCATGATTCGGTTACAGATGAAAACGCTTAAAGGTTATACAAAAGAATACAAACATAAAGACCTAAGACGCGCGCACACACACGCACAACAGACGACCGCTCGAAGGCAAACAATCTTCAGGCGCCAAAGAGACCATTAATATCCGATATTCTTGCAGCTAGATTACGGCGATGTGATTTGTATGATCCTATTTTTGTCAGGCAGTTCAAAAGTTTGACTGATGACCAATACCTTCCTTAAAATCTTTTCCCTTTTGTATGCGCAATGATAGTCGGTGATTTACGGAGCGATAAACGCAAACTGTCAGGTGTAAATGCGGCGCGTCATAAGCACGCCGCGGGTTAGTGTCGACTTACAAACGGTTTCAAATTCACCACGCTTCTTAACACTTTGTTTAGGACAGCTTAACCTGTCAGGCATAAATCCCATAGGAATAACTTCACATAGAAATGAACAGGTTAATCAATTTAACACCCCCACAAAAACG